>VZSE01015520.1:57558-77370 GCA_013398275.1 Promerops cafer
ACCGAGCACCCGGTACAGCCTTTACCGGGAGCTCCGGTAAAGCTCATATTTATAGTTTATAATTATAAATATCATTATATATTATAAATATACTATTACGCAGATTCTGTTTAGCATTTCAGACTCTCGAACTGCTCAAGTATTTTCCTTTTTGAGGGCAGGAGTAGCCCTACGCGAGTGCTGTGACACAGCTCTTACCGGGGCTGCATCCCTTACCGAGCACTCGGTACAGCCTTTACCGGCAGCTCCGGTGCATCCCTTACCGAGCACCCGGCACAGCCCGTTTGGGGAGCTCCGGTGCATCCCTTACCGAGCACCCGGCACAGCCCGTTTGGGGAGCTCCGGTGCACCGCGGTCCTCACCGGCTGCTTGCTGGCCCTGCCTCCCTGCCTCCCTGCCGGCCTCAGCACGGCCGGTACCTCCCCGCAGCCCCGCCGCGAACTCCCCCGGACAGCGGCGCCTGAGCACCGGCACCCAGCACCGCCCGGGCGTCTCCCACTGGGAGTTTCAAAGCAGGGATGCTCACAAACGCAAAGATTTGGGATGGGAAATGAAATCCCACTGCTGGCCGTTGACAAGATATCCCAAACTGCGCAGACACCCATCCCCGTGCCTGCCAGAATCCTCGGGGTAATGCCACCAGCGTTTCCCACTGGTTTGCAAACAGTTCTGCCAGCGCAGCCACGTCTGTCCTCATCCAGCTGAGAGCCCAAAAATGGGACCTGGTGCTGTGGGCAGGATCTGGGCATCTCCCTGGGCCTGTACAGCTGCAAAACCTCAGGTGGGAACCCCGAGCAGCACCGGGCTGACACAGGACACACCTGTGCACAGGTGAGAACAGTTCTGAGAGACGCCTGCTCCACCCAACCCGGGGAGTTCATTTCTGGGGATTCCACGGCAAAATAAAAAGTCGCCTAAAATTTTCCTTTTTCTCATTATCTTTTTTGTTTGCACTTCAGTGCTCCTCCCTGCTTGTTCTACAAAAAAAGCTTTTCCCAGGACAAAATCATACTGAGCTTAAGGGGAAAAGTGCCCGAAAAAACCCCAAAAGGCAGCCTAGGAGTGAGCCCAGAGCTCAGGACTGACTCAGAGAAACTGAACTCGGGATGGACCAAGCTAAGAGAAAAAAATAAAATAAAATAAAATAAAATAAAATAAAATAAAATAGCTATTAACAGATGTTTCTTGAGCAGCTGGCAACCCAAACCAGCACTAAAACACCGGCCGTGGTTTAAAAGGTCCATCAAGTTCAGAGAGAGAGTCACAAATTTTACAGGGGAAAAATCCTTCAGAATTCCCCTGCCAAGGGCTGACACTGCCCCGGTCTCACCCTTTAGCTCCTTTTCCTCTCCTGTTTGTTCTCAGAACAAAGTAGCTCCTTGTATTTCAAAACGTCTCCTGCAGTCCTCCCAGAAATATAGCACAGGCTCCTTTAATGATCAGGGGAAAGTTGGATTCTGCTGGAGTCACATTAATTTCATCAAACATTTCATTATGATAATTAACTTCATCTTTCAGTCGTGCTACTGGTCTGGGCTCATCAAAGCCTTCTTTATTTGTTGTGCACTGAAAAAGCTCAGATTTACTAATCCAGCAGAAGATGTACACTCACAAATCAATTCTGTTTGTTTATAGAAAAGCTCCCCACTTGATCATTTCGTGTTTCCCACCACAGCATGGGCAGCTCTCCAAATTACCAACTTTGTTTTACACTAAATAGTTAACAGGATAAGTAGGCTTTGGTGGTCCTGAGAATACTCCTTTTCTTGATTTTTTTTCAAAATTATTCTGGGCACAGGGTGTTGAAGAAAGAAGAAATAAAAGGAAAGAAAAAAAAAACCAAAAACCACCCCCAAAACAACCCCCAAAAAACCCAACATCCCCCAAAAAACCAAACCAACAACCAAAACAAGCAAACAAAAAGGGGAAGTAGAAGTAACCCTGAGGAATCCTGTTCCAGCCTGGGTTGATACAGGGATCTGCTGTGGATGTGAACTCGGGGCAGCAGAAATCAGGCTCTGCCTGTCTGGTTTTGCTGCTAAACCAGAACAATTTGGTACAATCACAGAACTATGGGCCCTGCAGAGCCACAGCAACCACACTCTGGGGCTCGTCTCACTCCGAGCCCAGCTCCACCTCATCTTTGCACTGAGGAAAAGAGTTCTGGAGCAGACAGAGAGAGGAATGAGGCTCAGCCATTCCCAGAGTCACGGCGAGGGATGGAGAGTGGGAAATGCCCATCCCAGAATTACCTCATTAATCAGGGCCCTGCCTAAGAACCAGCCCCGTCTGCCTGCTGCAGGGATTTACCTGAGCTGCCACACGTTTGTACTTCAGGGGGAAAAGAGCATTAAAAGGGGGGAGAGCTGCTGCCGTGTTCCCCTAAAGATCCAAAACCCACCCACAAACACATCAGCTGCAGAGAGGAGCTCAAAAGCTCAAAACCAGCCTGAAAAAAGGTTCTTTGTGCCCTTGCCTCAGCAATAATTCACTCCACGGGCGGCCCAGGGAGGATTTGTCCCTCCTGGTCCCTCAGACCTGTCCACGTGTCCAGCTCTGGACACAGAGAATTTGCCCTCGTGAATGCCCAGCCAGGACAGGGCTGCACATTCTGCTTTTGCTCCCGTGTTTTCCCCCTTTGGAATTGCCTCCCCTTTGTTTCTACTCAGCCACATTGCTTCTGATTTCCTCTTTTTAAGGCTCTTTGTGATGTACTTGGGAATCCAGAGTTACCAAACCTCTGTGAAATACACCCAAAATCTCTGCATTGCACACACACCTCACACTGGCTGATTAAACAGAGGCCTGATTTTTTCCCTATCTTCAGTTACTCTTTCTTTTGCCCCCCCAATAGCTGCACCCTAACTAAAAGCAGCAGCTGTCACTCTGATTATTATTAATATATAATAATTATATTAATGGCCAGCTCATGGCCATGAATATAATTATTATATATTATAAATATATTATTACATAGATTCTATTTAGTATTTCAGACTCTTGAACTGCTCAAGTATTTTCCTTTTTGAGGCAGGAGTAGCAATAGCAAAAATTACATTTCCCTTTTAGTAAAAGATATCATTTATCTACCATTTTTTCCAGTCCTCCTTCAGAATCACAATTATCTCCAACAATCAAGGATCTTCTTTTCAAATACCTCTCCAGCACAAATAAATATAAAGAAAACCGGCTAATGTTATTCAATTCGAAAATTTGCTTCGTAATTGAAAAATAGTGAATGGAACATCTCAATTAACCTCTTTCTAAATAAAGAAATAAATACATTTTAAGCATATTATAATCTGTTAATGGGGGAGGGAGGGGGGAAATAATTGAGGGGTCCAGATCTTGCTGTCAATTACTTCACTGAGAATCCAGGAGAATTCTCTGTGCATTCCTGGGACTGTTCCCGAGTTACAGCACTAAAGAAGAAGGGAAGAGGACACACACACACACTCAAAGGACCATCCCCCCATGTGAAAATGTTTATTTTTTTTCCTGAAAACAAAATATTTTGATGAAAATCTTGTCCTGGCCCATATCACCACAGTGTGCTTGGTTATTTTGGGGGCTATCTTTTATTGCAAAAGTTCTATTTTCTGTAGGTGCTTACAAACAACCCCAAACCTTTTCCTGCTGCCTGACAGGGAAAGATCCAACTTTTGTCCTGCTTTGGGGTAGGGAAAAATGTGTCCCTTGGAGAAATAAATGAAGTGAAACCCAGCAGCACCAGGAGACAGCACGAGGTAGGAATCAACACAGCTTGGTGACTCTGAAAATGGCTTTGGGATTTTCCCTGGGAAGGGTTTGGGATGACTCTGAGACCTCCCCCTTTGGGGATTCCTCCCCTCTGACCTGCAGAATTCCCCCAGCACCAGCCCCCAGCAGAATCTCCCCAAAAAGGAGCAGCCTGGGGGGTTTGGTGCTCAGGAAACGAAGTTGGAAGTCGACACAAATTTTCTAAATCTATCCCAGGAAAAGGAGGGGATTGATTTTTAAAGGCCAGGAGCACACCTGGGTGTGAGAGCCCAGCTCAGCTTCAGCTGCTCAGGCTCAGGAAGGACCTGCAACACCCCTCTTCTATCAGCAGGGATAGAGGCTGTCACAGCTCCAGGTGACACCAGCTAAATCAAAACTGATAAACTCTGACAGCATTTTGCACCCTCCAACTCTTCTAACTTCAGCATCTCTGACACCCTGTGACACTTTTGCTGTGGGATTTGGCAGCCCAGCGTTTCCAAGGACAGTTTTCCTAGGATGAGGATGAAAAACTTCAATTTGCAGCCTAGAAATTTTATTTTGAGTCTCCAAGAGTTCAAATGCTCTTCTCTTGCAAGAGTTTGTTTCCAAAAGGCACCTTGGCCACTTGGGAATTACGAATTCACTGGGTTTGATGAAAGCCCAGAGCAGCTGGAAACATCCCCAAAAGTCCTTCGCAGCCCCAAATCTGCCTCCTGCCTGCTAAGACAATATTTCTCGTTTTATTTATTTCTCAATATTTATTTTATATTCATTTTTTCTCAATATTTCATTTAGGTTAGGTCTGAACAGTAACTTCTATTTGAGTTGTACCCGATTGCAGGTTTGTGAAGCTCACAGTGTGAATTGCTCATCTTCAATCCATTTTGGGGTCTAAGCCTCAAAGAACTTTGCAAACATCATCAAAACCCTATTAATTCCATATAAACCCCCAGCCAGGGACTGCTTTACCAGCACTGCTGTAACCTGCCTTGGAGCTGTCAGCTTTCTCCTCAGCAGACCCCAAACCATCTCCCACTCTCACCCTCCTCCTAAAAGCAGACCACAACTGAATTTCCACCCCAGGATCTCCCTCCCCACCCTCCCTGGCCACCATTCCCACAGTTCCCATTTCCAGGGCTGGTTCCCAGCTGTCCCAGAGGGGTTTGGTGCCATAATCTGGGCTTCACAGGATTTTCTCCACCACCAGCAGAGTCAGGGAGAGCATCCTGAGTCAGGGACTGGATCATGAATCAGGGAGAGCACCTTGACTCAGGGACAGGATCACAAGTCAGGGACTGGATCCTGAATCAGGAACAGGATCCTGAGTCAGGAGTGGATCATGAATCAAGGACTGGGTCTTAAGTCAGGGACAGGATCATGATTTAGGGACTGGATCCTGGGTCAGGGGCTGGATCCTGAGTCAGGGGCTGGATCCTGGGTCAGGGACAGGATTACAAGTCAGGGACAGGATCATGATTTAGGGACAGGATCATGATTTAGGGACTGGATCCTGAGTCAGGGATCAGGATCAGATCCAGGGACAGGTCAGGGACTGGATCACAAATCAGGGACAGGATCATGAGTCAGGGACAGGATCATAATTTAGGGACAGGATCCTGAATCAGGGACTGGATCACAAGTCAGGGACAGGATCCTGAGTCAGGGACAGGATCATGATTTAGGGACTGGATCCTGAGTCAGGGATCAGGATCAGAATCAGGGACTGGATCACAAGTCAGGGACAGGATCCTGAGTCAGGGACAGGATCATGATTTAGGGACAGGATCCTGAGTCAGGGGCTGGGTCCTGGGTCAGGGACTGGACCCTAAATCTGGAGGTTTTAGCTTACCCCAGGGCTGATCCACCCCTCGGTCACCTCCCCTGGATGCTGCCACTGCCCAGCGCCCCCCGGCCAAGCCCCCCAGGCCGTGCCGGGTGCGAGGGGAGCGCGGCAGCCCCGCAGGGAGGTTACCTGCTCGTTGATGTGGCACACAGCCAGGTTCTGCTCGTCGCAGGAGCAGGACACTCGGATGTACTTCAGCCAGTTCCCAGCCCCGCCCTGGCCGGCGTCACCGCAGAACTTCTCAGGGCCCAGGGCATCGGGAATCTGCGGGAGAACGGGACAGGAAAGCGTCAGCCGGGGCCAGGTGGCAGCTACAGAGGGGAGAGAGGGAGGAAAAGGGTTCGCAGGGCACTGCTCCAAACAAGAAATAGAAGGGAGAGAGGTAGGGGACAGATATAATTGATAAAGAGACTTATGAGAAGAATAAAATCAGCTCTCAGCCATGATCTGAAGGTCCTGGCTGGCAGAACCTCCAAGGACACACCTCAGAGTGGTCTGTGAGTAAAAGGTTCAGGAGAACAAATATTCTGGAAAACACAGCTCTGGTACCACAGCTCAAGTAATCAAAGCAGGGAACTCCTCCAAACTGCACTGATTTTAATGACAAGGTCCTTAACTGCTCCATCTTCACATCATCTGTTTCATCCTTTCATGCAGGATAATTTTTAATTATAAACCTTTCAATAAACTCTCAAACCAGGTCACCTTCCACAGAGCTGTGAGGTTCTATTTTAAAAAACACTTTACCCAATGCACTACTTTCATTTATCTGAGTGCAGCCTGAGAAATTCACTGGCCACATCTGTGTGGCTGAAGGTGAGGTACAATTTGGCTGCTGTGAAAAAGAGGAATCTTTCAAAATAAAACCCCTCAGGTATTTAAAGTCCAGGTGTGGGGGGAAAAAAGAGAGTTAATTAAGGGGTTGCAGTCCAAAGGAAGTCACTGCTTTGTCAGGAAGAGACTTTTCCTCTCTTAGGGCAGTGGAGTTTGGTGACAGAACCAGAGGAGATGCTCAGCATTCCAGAACAACATTTGGGATGATGCAGTTTGTAATCCACTCAAAAAAGCACATTTTAAAAATGACACAGGACACCCTGAAAACAAGGAGAAGCCCTTTGAGTCTCAGCATAGCAAGGCTCTGCTCTGCTCCTAAGTGGGCCTCCCTGCTCCAGAAACTCCTTTTTGCCTGAGATTCAGATTTCTCTCTACCCTGACCAGCCCCTGTGTCAGTGCAAATTACTTCAGTCATCAAAAGCTCTTAGCATGCTTTTACTAGCAATTAATTCTCTCAGAATCTCAGGGGATACGATCATATTTTTCCATCTATTTCAAGACACACACACACACACACAAAAAAGGTGGGAAATCAAAGGAGAGGAAAAATTAAAGCCCAGCGATGACAGCAACAAGTCGAGCCTAAGGCTGGGCTGAGAAACCTCAGGGGGACAGGTCCAGTTTAGACTGGGGCTCCCAGCTCTGAACTCCTGGGAGGACCAGGACCTGCCAGAACCACCAGGACAGCTCCCAGCTCCCTGCACTGGTCCCAGCAGGCATTTCCTGGTCTCATCCCCACCACCAAGCCTTCCTTCTCCCTGGCTGAAAAGGGATGAGGGGAAATCCCACCATTAGTAGTGGTACTAGTACATTCCTAGTAGATTCTACTAGTACAGTCCTTCCTAGTCAGAACAGGGCACTGGGAGTCACTGAAATGCTGCATTTTCTCCCAGAACGTGTTTGGGACAGATCCAGTGTGAGAAAAAACCTGGCTGTGCTCAGTTTCTTCATCCCCTGCCTGGGAACACTCAGGGTCATTCACTCATCCCTAACTAGACCCTGGAACTTTCTAGACACCCTTGGTCATCTCCTGGCAGCACCAAAGGTCTGAGGTGGGCACTGATGGCCCAGGAAGCAAATTCTGTGTTGTTTGGAAGTTTTAATTAAAAAAAAAACAACAAACCAACAACAATAAAACCTGTTCTTAATGTGGCTGAAGCAGTACTGAGTTTACTCAAGCTAAAGCATCAATAACTTCTGTTTTATCTCAGGGAGCTCCAGGGGCACAGAGGCTGCCTAAAGCTGGTGAGATAAAGAGCTTCTCTTGGCTTTTTTGACCCCAAATTGAGTGGCCCAGCCAAGCCAGCCCCTTGAGTGAGGACACACCCAGACACCAAGTGACAGCAGCTTCCAGGAAAACTGTTTGGAAAACCAACTGAGACAAATCATCAATGCTCAGCTGGTCTGAGGCCACTGAAGAGTTTGGGCAGAGTTTGTAGTGCTTTGAGGAACCAGCAGCCCACAAACCTCCCAGTGGCAGCAACTGGTGACATTCAGTGGCCCTGGGAACACAAGATGGCAAACGCAGGACACACAAATAAGATTTTTAATTTCACAGCTGTATCTTGCAGATGGTCTCTTTCATCTTCTAGGATTGCTTGAGGGGACACTTAGGGCCATCGAATGGCTTAGGATGGAAGGGACCTTAAGGATCATTTAGTTCCAACCCCATGCCCTGGGTAGAGAGCTCGGGGAAGGCCCAAAATTCAGCTCAAATGCATTTTGCAGGGTCCTGCTCACCAGCTGTGCCTCAGGAGGAGGTTCTGCCGTAGCTCGAAATCACCTGAAACTCTGTGGTTTTATCTGCGTGGGGCATTAAAACCCAAGTTGGGGGTGTGAAATCTGACAGATCAAAGCGAGAGAAAAAGAGGTGCTGTGAGAGCCTGAGAACTTGAGCTGCTGTTCTCACACACACTCAGTGCCCTCCACAAACAGAACCTGGCACCGCGGCCCAAAGCTCAGGAACGGGGACTTCTCCCAGCCACCCCTCAGCCCTGTGCTGGCATCGACCAGGACCCTCTGGAAAGGGAATAAAGGGGGTGACCAGCTGGTCTCAGAGTGCTGCAGGACCAGCTCCAGAGCCAGGGCAGCTCGTGGGCCAGCTCAGCCCTCTGTGGCCAACACCTCTAATTAAAGATCAGGGTCACACGCTCGCACTCCTCGCCGATGGGCTCTGTCAAAGTCATTTCACAGCCTAAGAGCACTGAGGAACACAGCAGCAGCCACCCAGCACTATCTGCAGTATCTGTTCTTCCTTCTGTCAAATGTTCACACACAGAATAATATTTTAAGTCTCTCTTCTCCCTCCCCCCCGCCGAGAAAACTCCGGAAAAACAAACTGAAACCTTTTACCACATCTTCTTCCAGTTCAGACCAGAAGGAAATCAGAAATTTCCTCTGGCGAAATTCTGCAAACCAACTGTTTACAAGTGTTTGTCAGTAAGTAAAAAAAAAAAAAATAAAGAAAAATAAGAAGGTTCCAGTTTGAAAATGCTGCTGGGATGCTCATGGAGCATTGGTTTTTCTGTGTTCTTCTGAAGAACCAAGAGATACTCTGTCCTCTAGGACAGGTGGAGAAGGAAAATGGAGGCAGAAAGTTCTGGGAATGGGCAAATTAAAGACCCCAGATGGAAGCACAGAGGGATTCACCCCACTCCTGGAGGGCGAAGCTCCCCACAGGGACCCACCCGGGGATGCTTTTACTACAGCAGGCATCTCCAGCTCTATTAAATCTGTTTATTCACAATTAAAACCAGAACTAAGTCACTCCCTATCCAGGACTCAGCAGCAGCTTTAATCACAAAACCATCCCCCCCTGTTTTTACCCTGAGCAGGTAAAGGCTGACATCAGATATTTAGCACCAACAGCAAAGAACCCCAAACATGCCACAGGAAGAAAAAACCCATCCAAAAACCCAGTGCAATTATTAGCAGGACTCTGACTTGGTGGAGCTGACATGGAATAATTTCTGCCTGTGCTCTCTGCTCAGGCTGGCTCTGTATCAGTGCAGACATCTCTCCCGAGAGTAGTTTGGCTTCAACACTAAAAGAAGTTGTCAGAGGGGAAGGAGAGGTGAAAAAAAGGTGGGAAGAGACTGGAGAGGAGAAAACAAAATAAAATCAGTTTATAATTAGTAATTGGTGCTGGTTTTGCAAGTCTATAACCATCGTGTGCTGCTGTTCCAGTCAATTTTGGGAAACATTTCACCTCCTTGATCCCTTTGGCTCTGAGGCCCAGCATCCCTGCCCCACAGAGCTGGGCTCCCTGCAGGAACAAGATTTGTCCCTTTTTCTTTGTCCCCATGTTAAACCCCAGCAGTCTGGGACAGCCCCTGTCCTGGAGATGTGCTGGAAAAGCAGACTTTCATCTGGCCTGCAGCCTGCAGACACGCTCAGAAAGTTAATTATTGTGGGAGCACTTCCTCTGGCCACTCTTCCATTTTATCCCTCCCACCCCATCATGGATTTCTCCCCGCTTCTTTTTTCATCACTGAACATGCCAAAACTTCAGTTCATCTTTTCTCCTTCTGCTGCAGATGGTGAGTTCAGTCTTTATTTATTAACCCACGGCACCTCCCAGCACTTTTGTCTTCAAATCCAACAGCTCATCTAAGAATTCCCAATTCCCCTCCCCTTCCCTGCCAGCAACAGTGCCATGATTTTGTCTCGTGGAGTCGTTCTCTGGGTTTCAGAGAACTCTCCTTGCTCTGGAGTCCCCCAGCCTCCTCCTCTCCAGTCTATCCCCTCCAAACAAATGCACCTTCACGTTCCCTGGGATTACAGGGCTTTGACGGGCCCTCTGCAGAGACACGGATTTGGGATGCAGAGCCAGGGCTCTGGCTGTGGCTGTGCTTCAGATCCATCCCCAGCCAGCCAAAAGGAAATTGTTGTCATGTTCCAGGGCTCACTTTGCAGCTTCATCTGCTGTCTGCCGAGCAGCGCTCGGCGTTTGGGTCCAAAAGGCTCCTTGATCTCGCAGAGGCTCTGCCCCGTAATTTATTAACATCAGAAATGCTGAGTTATGGGGCAGAAGTTATGGAAAAATCCTCTCGAACGTTTACAATTTTTTTTGCACATCATTTGAGGTTTCCTGCCCCTCTAATTTGTGGGCTCTCTGTTGGGTTGTTTCTTTCACATTTTAATGGGCAGCGTCCAAGGCTTGGCCCCGGCAGAGGTGTGCCGGGGCGCTGGAATGCCTGCGGATCTGTCGTCAGCTGCCTTAATGGATTCCTAGTGTGCATGGAGAAACGGAGCAACCAGGAGTTTGCCATCACTGACCCAGCGTCCTGTTGCTATAACATCCCTCCCCAGAAGCCCAGAGTGTAATAAACCTTCTCATCCCGTGGTCGCAGAATCTGCCTCTGACAGCTTGGCTGATGTGCACATTTTATTTGGCAGGAGTTGGAGATTTTTTTCCTTTCCCCCCCCCCCCCCCCCCCCCATTTTTTGCTTTAATGACCCACGAGCTGATTTAGAGCAATAAACTGTTGCCATGAAGTTTTGTTGTGTTTCTTTTAAATAAAGGGAAGGGAGGGACTGCTGCAATTTATGACTTTCAGAAGTAACTGAAACAGAAAGTCCATTCTTGCCATGAAATGAAGAGAAAAAGACTTCATCCAGAGAAACACCTCTGTCAATGTGTAGACACGAAGCCTAGATGAACTCATAAATTCAGCACTCTGCCTGCAATTAAGCAGGCTTCCTGGTGATTTGACAAAGAGTTAATGAGAAACGTGTCAGACAAGAGCAGGTCATAGCACTGGAAAGCGCTGGGAAGAGCAGCTGAGCCAAACCCAACTTGTCTGCTCAGGGCCACAGGAAAAGCTCGGAGTGTACTCAGGGAGAGCTACTTTGAGTGATGTACAGTAAACTTCTTGTGCAAACGGAAGGTCCAGGAAGGAGCTCCCAGCTCCAAACCCAGCAGATAAAGAGAGAGGAGGCTGCAGAGCTCTCACCACCACCCCGTGTGAGATGGTCACACCCTCACCCTCAGCGTGACCCCCGGGACATGGGCAGTGCAAGTTCTACGGGCTGCTAAATGGCCGCAGGATGACAGAGCTCAGTTCATCTCCCTGGCTCTGTGAGCAGGATCCTGTCCTCAGGAGTCTCCTCACTACCTCCCCCCCATCCCCTCTGCAGGCAGAGCCTTGGGTTTCCAGCAGCACAGCACAGGACCCACCGGCTCTGCGACAAAACCCCAGCGTCTCCAAACTCTGAGAATGCTCAGAGGGGAGGAAAACAAATCTTTACGGTTTTCCTCCTGTCAAACAAGCACATTTCTGCTTCTTCCAAACTGAGCCAAGAGCTGGGAGAAGCACGAATGTGAGGAAACCCAGCTGGCTCGTGCTGGGGACAGTGGGGTAGGTGATGCCAGGCAGAGGCTGCTGAGCCCGATGACACCGTGGAGCCAGGTGACACTGCCAAGCCTGGTGACACTGCTGAACCCGGTGACACTGCGGAGCTTGGTAGCACTGCTGAGGTTGGTGACAGCGTTGAGGTTGGTGACACCGCGGAGCCCGGAGCCGCTGCCGGCTCGTGGGAGGCAGAGCGCTGCTGCAGCCCATGAGAGAGGCACCAATTCAGGTTTTTAAAAGGCTGGGTGTTTTTGAACTTCCACTCCCACCCAAGCCACGGGTCTGGAGTGGCAATTTTCCACTGGTGTGTGCATTTCTGAGCTGCTGCTGGGCTGCTGCATCCTCTGGCTTCACGGAGGGTCTGGAGGAAAAACATCCCAGGGAAGGCTGGGCCTGGGACATATTTCTGTCACAAGAAATAACCTTCTCATTCTTTTTCCCCCACCACATCTAAAGCACACGAGGAATCACATGAAAAGAGGCTGTTTTGTCCCAAAAGTCCCTGTCCAGCTTCCAAGCAGAGTTGCTTGGATGGCTCACATGAGCTTGGGAAGCAAGGCTGGATTTCTGGAGAGCGTTTGAATCCAGCAAAGCCTTTTGAAGGGCTGCCCACTATTAACTGCTCTTCTCTTGCACACCAGCACAGTGAGTATTTCCCAAGTGTCTGCTCTGCATCAGGATGAAAAGGGCTGGAAAAAGCTGCAGTGTCACTGCTGTGTCCTTCAGGCACCGTAGATTCGCTCCAGCTGAAGGAACATCAGACCTGACCCTACACACAAAGCCTCAGGAAGAACCAACAGCAGCAGGAATCACACAGGACATAATTTACATTAAATATACATTTACATCCATTAAATACAATCTCCAGGAAAGCATCTCCCGCTCTCCACAGCAGAGAGGCACCATGGATACACAGCAGAGCAATGGGGCAAAGAGGAGAAATCAAGGAATCTTGAGAAAAATCCACCCTGGCTCTGCTTTCCCTCCCCTGTACCTAAAATTGCTTCTATTCCCATCTTGGAGATGCAGTTTTGCTGCCCAGAAGACACCCTGAATGACACAGGAAGCCACAGAAGGTGCTGCCAACGCCGATTCCTGCTGATGCATGAAGCCAATCCCACCCCTTCCTTTCTCTCCCCCACTTTCCTCTTCTCTGGGGGCAATCAGCTCCCCTTGCACAGCAACATCTCATCACCACACCAAAAACACCGAGTAAAGATGTCAAAACAGAAGAAGACTTCCAAGCTGATGGCAGGCATTTATCTCAACAAAAGCTCATTTTTCACCAGTAACGTAATTCGTACCACACTGATTTAAATTAAACAGTAAACCATAAAAAACTGTGCTCGAATCAAATCCCAGGGCTGCCTCAGATATTGTACACATGAGGCAAGGAAGGGATTTCCACTTCTTTGTAATATACACACACAAAAACTTTGAAGTTTTCCTCCGCACCAAAAGAGTTCAGGACATCCCAATTTTGTATCCTACAGCATTTTGGCTCATTCCAAAAGAATTGTGATTGTAAAGTTCTGAATAGATCAGACAAAAATGGGAACATGGGAGAAATCTTCCTCTGATAAAAAAAAGACAGAGGCTACCACAGGCAGGGGAGGATTTGGAGTCTCTGGACATTTCACTGCAGTGGGGAGAGGGAGCAGCAGCAGGAGGTGCGGCAGTGCTGAGCTCCCAGGGCTGTTCCAAGGGGTTAAAACAGACACAGATCACTTGTATCCCAGAGCTTTTGTGGTGATCCAAAACGCTTTAGGGTCTGATTGCTCTGCTGCTATTTCCAAAGGACGATGTGGGCTAAAATGGCTCCCTAATGACCGGGTGCCAATTAGCCCGGGGGGAGGAAGAGCAGGGCAGCTCTCCTGGCAGAAGGGAGCGGGCCCAGAAGCTGAACAGAACTTTATTGTATGAAAATGGGAACATTTTCTGATGGTAATTTGTCCAAGAGTCCTCTTAGCACTGAGGCACAGCTGCTTCCCTCATCCATACCCAAACGGGGCTTCTGCCGTAAGGAGAACACAGCCAACCTTAAAAATAAATTCTGATCAGCTTCTTGAGGTGCATCCTGGGAGTTCCACTGGATCAGGACGGACAGAGGGAGCTGCTGCTTGCTTTAAATAATTTCTTATTACTCCAGCTTGGTTTTAGTAACGTTTTGGGAACGGAGGTGTGGAACACCACGAGCATGGAAGGCCTCTCCAGGGTGATTTATGGGCAGCACTCAGTGCCAAACCCATCCGCTGCATTTCACATTCTGGCCAAAAAAGTAGCAGAGCCTTCAACTGCCCATTCCTGGTGCTGATATCAGCTCCAAAGCACCAGCCTGGCAAAGGCCACTGGAGGTCCCAGCAGGAGAAGACCCCCAAGAAAGGACATTGTCTTATGGTCTCTTCCAAGCCCCTTCCTTGAGAATAATCTGTGCTGCCACCCAACAGCCCTGGCAAATCCACTGCCTCCCCCTGCAAACGCTCTGGGGTTACACTGGATCGTTCATAACACACGAAACAAATTCCAACAACACTTATCCAGGTACCCCACGGAGAGATGAATTGATTCAGAGAGCTGAGGGGCTTGAAATAGCACCCATTTTCCCTTTCATTAATGAAATAGCATTTTCCCTTTCATTAATAGATACGGCCCAAGTTCAAGTAAGAGGGGGACACAGATGAGGAAGCCCGTGCCCTGGGGTATATTTGATGGACACATCTGGGTGGTTCACTCCTGAAAACGAAGAGTGTCATTCTTAAAGCTTGATACCTGGAGTTCCCCTGCAGCCTGCTTCTGGTGGTTGGGCCATGTTTGGACACCTCAGCACAGCAGAAACCAAACTTTCTGCCAGGAATGAAAATTACTGAGAATCAGAGGTGAAGGGAACCAAAGTTACTGGCAGGGTGGGCTGTAAGCAGTGCAACAAGGCCAAGGTGTTGAATGTCTGGAGAGGTTGGAAAGGATGTGGACTTTTATTCCGTGTGTGACTGGTGCCAGTTGCACTCATGCAATGACAACCACAGTGTTGGTCTCATTCTGTCTTGTCCCAGGGCTTCTGCACACTGCCTTAGGGGCTGCTCAAACAAGGACTGACTGGTACCACCACACAACCATGGAAAGAAGGGAATCACCATCCAAAACCTGCAGAGGTGTGGTTCAGAGTGGCAAGGCAAACCCCAGGACACACAGGTATCACACTCCTCTAGCACTAATTTTAGGAGGTTAATAGAGGATGATGATCCCTCCTTACTTTCCCCATCAGCAATCCAGGAACACTCACCTGGACGTGTGCACCCACTGGCTTTAAAAGCCTTGAATTTACAGTCCCAAAGGCCATGTATTCCCATGGGTTAACCATGACCTGACATGTTCACAACAGAGATTTACCAAAAAAAAAAAAAAGAAAGAAAAAACAGAAAAAGAAAAGGAGGAAAAAAAACCCACCAAAAAGCAGCCCAAGCAGGGCTGTGCCTTCCCCCATGAGCACAACTGCACCCCGGCTCTCCTCACACAGGAAACCCCCCAAAGGGCCACGCTGGGACAGGGAAGCCAAGTCCTCCCAACCTTTCTTATCAGCAGCAGGGCCAGCAGCTGCTCGGCAGCCCTGCTGGTGTGCTCCTCAGAAGGTGTGAAACAGATGAGTTTGTGACCTGGGCTGGCACCCAGAAAGAGAACGAAAGGACATTCGAGGTTCCCCCGCCGGCAGCGGAGCGAAAACAGCACCAGAGGCCCCCTCTTCGAGGAGCTCAGGAAACAAAGCAGCCCAAGGGAGATTTTCTCTCACAAGGTGCTGCTCACCCCTGGGAGCTGAGATGTGTGATCTCTCTAGAGCGATATTTACCAAACACACGACCCAGAGAAGGTGTTAAACGAGGCGCCGAGGCCTGTGGGCCTGTCCCAGACTCCCACCACTGCCCTACATCCTGCACCACGGCTGGTTTATCTTACAAATATCACCAAACGTGAGAGCAAGAGGCCTTCCCAGCACAAAGGAAGGGCTGACCCTTCCTGTGAGGGAATTTGGGGTGCTCAGGGTGGGCAGGGCAGGAGGGGCACGACCCAGGGGCTCGGAGCATCAACCGGCAGCTGCTCCCCTTGCCTCGGGCTGCTGGAAGGACAACAGGACCTGGGATGAGGGAGCTGTTCCACAGTTAAAAACTCCTCTCTGCTGTGGGTTTTTAAAGCATCCAGGCTCATCCCAACCCTTTGCCTTTGGATATTGGCTGAAGGGCGAGAGCGAGGCCAGGGAAGCAGATCCTCAGGGCACTTCCAGGAAAAATCTTCTCCCAAAATATCTGCTCCCAGAAAATCTGCTCCAGGGCTGGTTTGCCTCCTGAGGGACACGAAGATTATACACATGACCTAAATCTTGAGCAAGAACTCCTTCAGTGTGTAACCATTACACACAGTTTGTCTTCAATGTGAGCATCACTGAAATGAGAACTGGGGACACCAGGGTGAACATTTTGCCTCAGGTTTGCTTCTACGTGAGAAAAGAAGGTTTTGGAGTCAGTTCTCACCTAAAGATATGAAAGTCTTTTACAGAAGGGGAGTCCCCCCCGCACCAGCCCCACAGCTGCCTGTGGGTTTAGCAATAAACCCACTTACAGATATACAAAAAAAATGTGCAAAGTGTTCTGCCCTCAGATTTATGCAGTGAATATGGTTATTTCCCCCCAACACAGTGAGTCACACTTGTAAAGAAATTCTAGGGTGCTCATTTCCCACCAAAATCTCTGAATCAATAATTTTCTGCTGGCTGGTTGATGAGACATCCATGAGAGGTTCACAGACCTTCAAGCCAAACCTTGCTCCTTCTTTCCAAATTATGACAAGGAAGGACTGATGAAATGATTTCCCCCTGCAGCTCTGCCCCCTCTGCAGCTGAAAGCAAAGCAGAATCTTGTCTGACATCACCAAAAGAGCTGAAATCTCAGCCACAAGGAAGTACAAGGGTAAAACTGCTCAGTCCCAAGTGCCGCCGGGGTGAACTTTACCCCGAGCCAATTCACCTACTTATGAAATGATACATCCCAGGGAATTGATTCTAATGATAAATCTGCCCTTTGAATATGCTGAGAAACAACATTTCAAAATCTCCAGCTCAGATCTGATCCCATCTCTGGGTCAAAAGACAGCTGAGCAGAGTGGTGGTGTTGAGGTAAGGGCTCAGATGGAGCCACAGGAGAGCGTGGAGTGAGAGGGACCCCGATGCCTCTGCTCAGGTTGTTTTACTGAGGCAGTGCCAGCACATCTGGTTCTCTGACAGCAGGGCTCAAAACAATCCTGATCTGACACCCCAGATAGCTCACGCTGCCCCAGCAGGGCCAGGCTGGAGTCAGGGAGATGCTGATAACCTCCACTCAGAATTCCTTATCTTCCACGGACTCCTGTGCCCAGCCTGGGAGACAGCAGCTCCATCCCCCCCTGCCCTCCCTGATCCACATCCTGACCCCGCAGGAGAAGACCTCTGCTCCTTCTAAGTTGGGCTGGTTTGAAGCCAAACAAGGCTTCAGTGGGAAGGACACAAAATATGCCAGCATCTGCCTTCGGAGCTGATTTCTCACCTCTCAGAAAGGCAGACTTCCACCCCAAGGTGGAGCTGAGGATGACAGATATTTCCTTTATGCATCAGGATTCCCTGGGCAGGAAAAGGGAACCCTCCTCCTTTCTGGGGCAGTCTGATCTTTAAGGTCCCTTCCAACCCAGACCAATCTAAGATTATTTTCTCAGTCAACTCTCAGTTACAATAAATGTGGGGATGGTTTTGTCTCTTAAAAACAAATACTCTTGGGAAAAAAAAAAATCAGAGTTGAGGTATTTAGAAGGTTCACCTGATAATGATCTCAAAGACTTCCTCATTAACAGATGGAAACTTTTTTTGTGACAAGTTTCTTCTTATTTTGAAGTTTAAAATCCTCAGTTATAGAACACAGGACTTAAAACACTCTCAACCCTACTAAAAAACATTAATTGAGTGCTAAGTAGAAATTACCCCATTTTTAAGGAGTGCTTCAGCATCCAAAACAAAGAAACATGGTGAGGACATTATTGTCTCCATTCCCTTCACAGACACTCGCACAGAAGTTGAAGGAACTGCCCAAGCCTTGAAACAGCTTCTTGTGCTCTAATCCTGCAGCTTTTAAACCAATCCGTGGTATAAATGATTCCTGCCTGTATCTGGCAGACCTGGGAGTTATCTGAGGATGAACATAAATTCAATTATACCAAATTAAATGGGAACATACATAAGCCATATAACATTTTAATTGGGGGTGATTCTTCACTTTTTTTGGAAGAACTGTGCAATAGCTGAGTCCACAAAGATGATATGACACACCTGCTTTCTCCCTGGAGCTGCCTGCTTTTATTAATTACCCTGCAGAGATATATTTATATTGATGTAGTCAGTGTGTGAACAAAACCTCATGGACGAAAAATGGTTTAATTAAGGGAGGAAAATGTGGTTTACGGGTGCTGAGAAACTCTGGTCTTTAGAGTCAGTAAAAGTTTCATAAGTGATTAGATAAAAAATAAATCCTAAGGAAATATTTGCACCAAATATGTCTTTGACATTTCATGCTGGAGAATCGCATAAAAAAAAGTTCCTGACTCAATAATCCATTGGCTGCACCTGAGGCTGAGTTTAGACCACTCCAGCTCTCTCATTCACTTTTCCTCTGCTCTGATTAGCAAATCTGCCTCTGCTGCCCCAAACTGCTCCTTCCCTGTACCCGTGTCAGTGTTAACTTCCCAAAATCAGGCAAAAGCAGGAGCGAGCTGTGCCGTGTCCCACTCTGCCTCGTGATGCCCAGCACCAGCACAGTTACTGCTGGGCTGGGGAAGGAGTGCACAGCAGCAGAGGCTCTGCCACGGCTTCTCCCTGCCTGTTTCAAGAGCCAAAAGAAGAGTCTGCCTGTAAATGACACAGAAATGTTTTTCTGTGGAAAAAAAAACGCTTTGCAGGGGAACAAACATCACAGCCGGCGACACTCAGGAGTGCACAAAACACCCCTGGCTGTGCCAGCCCGGGCCAGCTCAGTGTCCAGCAGCAGACACTGAACGTGGTGCTGAAGGGAAGAGTTTCACCCCGTGCCCGTCCCAGAGAGGCAGAAAACAAGGCAGGAAAAGCCCGAGCAGCGGGAGGGCCCCCGGAGCGCCCCTGCCCCCGGCACAACGCGCTCTTTGATGCTCCTGCCTCAGCCCGAAGTCCGGCCAGAGATGGAGATCTCACACGCTAATAAATAAAAATAAATATCTGACCTCAAGTAAAAGATCCTTCGTTTGACACTCCTGATCATTTTTTATACTTCAAGCTCAGTTTTTACTGGACAGGATCCAGCCATCCTATGGAAATGGAACAGTCTTTTTCTTTAGGTGAACAAAAGTCCTTTTCTAGTCTTGAGGGCCGGCGAGTTTATCCAAATATTCTCAGTTTACTACTAGCCCCTTTTGGAGCCGATACACGCAATACAAGCACACTTTGTATCTGCGGGGCAGCGCCAGGACAGGGCTGAGCCCAGCGCGGGGCCGGGGCCGCCCGGCTGGGAGGGACCACGGACTGCCCCGCGGAGCCCCTGCCCTCCTCATCCTCCCCCTTGCCGTCTTCATCCTCCCCCTGCCCTCCTCATCCTCCCCCTGCCCTCCTCATCCTCCCCCTTGCCGTCTTCATCCTCCCCCTGCCCTCCTCATCCTCCCCCTGCCCTCCTCATCCTCCCCCTTGCCGTCTTCATCCTCCCCCTGCCCTCCTCATCCTCCCCCTGCCCTCCTCATCCTCCCCCTTGCCGTCTTCATCCTCCCCCTGCCNCCCCCTGCCCGCCCCACCCACCCCCTGCCCTCCTCATCCTCCCCCTTGCCGTCTTCATCCTCCCCATTTTCCTCCTCCTCTCCTCCCTGCTCTCCTCACGGCCCCCCTGTCCTCTTCATCCTCCCCCTTACTCTACCCATCCAGCCTCTGCCCTCCTCCTCTCCCCGCTGTCCTCTTCATCCTCCCCCCTTTTCGTCTTCATCCTCCCCCCGCCCTCCTCTCTCCCCTTCCTC
>VZSE01015520.1:77498-93583 GCA_013398275.1 Promerops cafer
CCTCCTCTGTCCCCTTCATCCTCCCCCCTTTTCCTCCTCCTCCTCCCCGCCATCGCTGCCCACATCTGACAGCGCCGCAGAAAAGGAGCCACCGAGGCAGCGCAGCGCCTCCTCCCCTCCTGCCATCTCCCCGGGAAGAATGTTTGGAAATGCTAAACGATCTTTTCCATGTTTCTACATCAGTTCTTATTTCTCGTCCAGCCCGTGAGCGGCTGCCAAGTGCATGAAGTAATGAGAAAGCTTCGGGAGAGGGGCTGACTTCACTCCAGCGGCGCGGCAGAAACACACCCGGCGTGTCCCGGGCTGTCAGCACGGCGCTGGACGGGACCTCATCAGCGAATTTGGACTTTCCCAGCCGGAGGAGACGCGTTCCTGGGTGCCACCGTCCCCCTGCCCCGCCCTGCCCCGCCCTGCCCCGCGCAGCTGGGAAGGTCCCAGCAGAGCACTCCCTGCCCCCAGACGTCACCTGGGGCTGGTGACAATGACCTCGGCGGCGCCGGAGGCTGCCAGGGGTGTGAAGAGGAGGAAGAGGCAGGACACAAACCTCGCCTGAAGCTCTGTGGCTGCACGGGGATGAGGCTCCAGTGCCCAAAGGCTGTGCTGGGTGAGGTCTGTCCCAACCTGCCCCACCGTGCAGGGAAATGCTTCCCTGGCAGGATTAAAACTCCTCTGTGGAATTACATCCTGTCGGGGGACACAAAGGGACCGGAGCCCTCAGGAGAGGGAAGCACTTTCACATTGGAACACAGCTGATGGGGCAGTGCTACCCGGAAAGAGGCAGAAACTGGAGACAGAGAAGGGAGTGAGGGTCTGGAAACTGGGATAACTGGAGCTGTCACGCCTGGAGGGATGGGGTGTAAGGACATTCAGTTCAGACACTGAGACATTAACAGCCAAGAGTGATGAGCAAGAGGGACAACGATCCACAGAGATCACAGAGCTTCTGTCTGTAAACACAGGTCAGACAAACAGCCAGGCAAATATCTGGAGGTCCTGCACTGGTCTGAGTGGGATTTGAACTGGAAATGGAGAGGTTTGTGTGCAGCAGTGAGCAGATGGATAACACCAAGTTGCTGCCTGGTGGCCTCTGGAAATAGCTGCAAACTGCTCTCAGCACTTACTCTGCAAGTGCTGCTATTTGAGGGGGAAGATATTCAATGGAAATTCCTTCTCTCACTGAATCAGCAGAGGAATCCAACACAACACATCCAATCCCCTGAGCACGTGCTGCCCGGGGATACATTTTAAAAATAATATATTAGGAAGGGTGATTTTATTTGTACAAGCCTTGCCCACACAGTGACACCAAAATTTTGGCAGATAAGGGTCCATAAATCTCTTTACCTTATTAGAGCGACTCCTAGTTGAAGAAAATGAGCCCAGCTTATCCCTGGAGCATGTGCTGCCTTTTGGACAAGGGCTTTGCAATAACACAAGAGAACACAAGAGAACGGGGCTGAGCCCTGTGCTGTAATTTCCATGGGGCCGAGTGCCACAGGTGCACTAATATAGGCATTAGTGAATGATTAGGCCCCATAAAATATATGAATGCTGTTTCTTTAAGAAGCCATAAAATTTTATTGAGGAAAAAATCCATGTGCAAGGCTTTTGGTTCGTTTCATGCGGTCATTCAGAATTTCACTCATTTCTGACAGGACTATGATAATTAAAACTGCGGCCTGGGTCTGGTTTCTATAAAGTCCATCTGGCCTTCCGCGATGGAGACTTTTGGAAGGATGTAATTGCCTGGGCAGCAAATAACTATTTTGCCATCCGCAGTAGTTTAATTTTGTCCCTGCAGCAGGGGAGCGAAGTCAGAGGGGCAAAAGATCATTAAGGTCTGTGGGGGAAGAGGGGCTCCCAGAGCTGGGGCTGGCCCGGATTTGTTGAAACGCTTGACACCAATGGGCCCCATTAATGCATGGGTTAGATACAATCTGTGGAAAAGGGTCTATTATAAAGGGATTATTTGGAAGTGTTCTGTAGTTGGGGGTGGGTGTGATTGAAGGACTTAAAACTGTTACATTAACCCTTAGGGCACTCCAGGCAGTAACAAACCTGGCATTAAAGCGCTGGTGTTTGTCACAATTTCTCCACTTCCCTCCTTCCCTGCCACAAGGTCAAAGAGATTAAAAACATCCATAATGCACTCTTCGGAGCTACAAAGATGGAGCTTGTTTTCTGTCCACTTTATGGCTGCTGCAGCCCCCCCCTGCCTCCCCTGCTCCCACCCCAAACTCAATCGTTAAACAACAAAACAAATGGCAAAGGACAGACAGCGGCGATTGTTTTAGATACACACGGAATAGAGGCACATATTTACTTCCACATCAAAAGAAAGCCAGCACAGATGGAGTGCTGACAGGAGAAGCTCTAGAGCTCTGCTTTAAACACCCAAAATACGCCTGTTCATATTTTGCTTGACTTGAAAACAGAGCTGGAAATTTCAGGCTCGTGAGTCAATACCTTTCCTGGGAAGCTCTACTCAGGCACTTGAAGGATTCTCAAATACTTTCCAGAAATCCAGATTCATTTGCATTTCAAACATTTTAGGCATTTTTTGTTGGTTTTTTTCTGTCTTGTCAGCTGTGCACGTGTGACTCCTCTGGGAGACCAAAATCTAAATTGGGACATTGAGGGGCTGAAGCTCATGAAGGGATCAAAAATCTGCACCACCAAGGGCAGCCACTTTAACCAGCACCCAGATCTGCTCAGGTTGGCAGTTTTTACACTTATGCACCTCCTTTAACTCCCCCCACATTTCACACAGAGGGATTTCAGCCTTCTATGCAGCAAGTCCAACAGCAAATCCAGCCAAAACAGGTTGGCCTGAGGATGAGGTACTGCTTTGTCAATCATTTAAAAAGAAGAGCACAGTCTGAATCAGCTGAATTTGGACATTCTGAGTGTTTTGAAAATTAATTTGTGGGATAAGAGGTGGAAAGCATCACAAAAAATAATGGAAAGATCAACACATAAGGAAATGAAATATATCTCATGGTGGAAAACCCTCTGCTGCTGCGAGGGGTTGGAATTCTGGAACACTTGAACATCACCTTGTGATTCTTGTGTTCTCCTCCTGGCCATGGTGAGGGAAGAAGGAGGAAAGACCAGAGGAGGACACAAGCTCCAGGCACTGGGCAGACCCAGTCCAGGAGGAGCCAGAGCTCCATCCTCTCCCTCTGGCTGCAGCATGTCATCGTGACAAATTATTTACACCATTGTGTGTCCCAATAACCCCAAAACCTGCAACCAGCAGCCATTGCCAGGGCAATTTTGTCTGGAATAAGTTTTCTGTTTTGCTTTCTTTTCCAAGGGTTCATCCATTTCATCTGATCTTGTATGACCCCCAAATCAATCACCTGATTCACGGGCTGTTTGCAAGAATATTGAGAATGTGGGAAAAACCCCGAGGGCCAGAGAATGTCGCATTTCCCTGGAGTTTGTGCCACGCTTTGCTGCAGGAATGCTTGTGACTGGCTTTCCTTCTCTGGGCAGCTCTGGGAACTCTGAGGGAAAACATGTACATATGAAGAGTTTCCCAGACCCCACTCAAAACAACAACAGAGATACAGCAGTGGAGAACACCCTTTGGAGGGAATTATTGAAATTGTGACTCTTCCAATACAGTAGAAATGTCTGCTTGCTTTGGCACGTCCAGCTCTGCCCACCACAGCAATCAGCACAGTCAGCAACGATTGACAGCTAAAAATGTCTGCTTGGAAGAGCAGAAAGGATTATTAAACCCCATTAATTAGGGGGAAAAAGGTGTTTAAACCCTTTGTACGAGCCCAACCCACGAAGGTTTATCCAGACCAAGTAGCCATGAAAGCAAACCTCCAAATGAACAAACTCTTAGAGTTGCTAATTCTGGTTGGTTTCTTCATCTGCTGCTCCGGTGCTGGGACCTGTTTGATGTGGCAAAGCTGCCCCAGCAGCCCTGAGCCTGCAGGCACAGCACCAAAGGCAGGAACCAGCTGCCTGCCTTGAGCAAAACACTGAAATCAAAGCCCCAGAGCCACTCTGACCTCTAACCAAGCTGTGTTTGGGTGTTTGGCAGGAAGACAACGCCTCTGAGATGATCATGCCCTGTAGGATACACAGCCAGGAAGAACCTTCTGCAAGGTGAGCTGCCCACAAATCAACCCCAGCTCAAACTTGGTCCACAGCACCAGTGAAAGGACAGAACTTCTGAACTGCCATTGGTGCTGACACTGTAGCAGGGGAAAGTTTAAATGGGTTAAAACCCAGCTCCTGTATTTTCACCCTGCTCCCGAGGCTGCCGGTGCTTCCCTGGGGAGCCCTGTCTGGAACTCACCACACTGGGTGTCAAAAAGATCTCCTTATTCATGGTTTTACTGGGATAAACCAAAGATAAGTGGAGTTCCAACCAGGCTGTGCAACCACCCCTCATTCCCACTCCTTTTACTGCCTGAGCACCACCTCCCATACAGCCTGTCTGCACTGAGCCCACCAAGGCTTGTCATCTTCATCATCTTCATCTTCAAACTAAATACATCTGAATGAATCCACCTCTAAAATTTGTTAGGATCCTCTTTATGCAGTTACTTAGAGCATAAACAGAGTTATTTATCCATATTAAAAAAAAAATCTTCTGCTGCGAGTTTGCAGACAACCCCCCCAAAGATTTTCTTTTCCTATTTTTTACTGAAATCATAACTAGCAACAGGGCTGCTTTTTCTTGGAAATCACATTAAAGATATTCTGTTCTGAAGATCCTGTAGATTCATGAAACCTGCATCTTTTCTAAATCAAGGAGAGTGAAATTCTGCCAGGCAAAGTAGGCGGAAGAGTGCCAAAAAC
This sequence comes from Promerops cafer, assembly GCA_013398275.1. Classification (NCBI taxonomy): domain Eukaryota; kingdom Metazoa; phylum Chordata; class Aves; order Passeriformes; family Nectariniidae; genus Promerops; species Promerops cafer. The sequence goes on from VZSE01015520.1 coordinate 82,323, forward strand.
CCTGAAAAGGTCTCTCAGAAGGAGAAAAAAAAAAAAGAACCAGAATAAAAGAAGCTGTGAAAGTTTATGAGGATAAACACTGATGACAGGTGGAGTAGAAGCTGAAATCTGAACTCCAAAGTAACTGCAAATAAAGATTTGTTACAGATGGTTTTAATATGACCTAACACTGGGATGCCAGCTACAGCATCACTTTTTCCTGTAGGCTGGACAAAACTAATAATGGAGTTATGGAAACAGGGCTGCAGCAGCACAGACAGCAAGGGCACACGGCCTGCAGGACATCCCCTGTCCCCTTCCCAGGGTGAGACACGCTCAGAAAATTGGTGAGAAAGGGACACAGAGCTGGAAACAGGAACATGTGCTGCAAAGAGGGAAAATCACAGAATCCCAGGATCTCTGAGGCTGGAAAAGCTCTCCAAGGCCATCGAGTCCCAGCTGTGCCCAATGCTCACCTTGTCACCAGCCCAGAGCCCTGAGTGCCACGTCCAGCCCTTCCTGGGACACCTCCAGGGATGGGCACTCCAAACCTCCCTGGGCAGCCCCTGCCAAGGCCTGAGCCCCCTTTCCATGGGGAAATTCCTCCTGGTGTCCACCCTGAGCCTGCCCTGGCCCAGCCTGAGGCCGTTCCCTCTGCTCCTGTCCCTGTTCCCTGGAGCACAGCCCGACCCCCCTGCTGTCCCCTCCTGGCAGGGAGTTGTGCAGAGCCACAAGGACCCCCTGAGCCTCCTTTTCTCCAGGCTGAGCCCCTTCCCAGCTCCCTCAGCCTCTCGGGGCTCCAGCCCCTTCCCCATCTTCGTTCCCTTCCCTGGACACGCTCCAGCCCCTCGGTGTCCCTCTTGTCTTGAGGGGCCCAGAACTGGCCACAGCCCCTGAGGTGCCCCACAAGCACCGGTGGGACAATCCCTGCCCTGGCCCTGCTGGACACTCAGCTGCCAGTGGTCACTCACATCCAGAGCCCTGTGCTGCTGTGACTGAGCTGGCACCTGCAGCAGCCTCCCTGGAAGCTGCTGAGAGAGCTGGGACAGCACAACCTGCCCAGCTCCTCCTGAGCCCCAAATCTTGATGATGCTGCTGGGACAGGGCAAAGAGCTCCCTCCCTCCCTCCTCCAGCACCCAGCAGCATCACCCCGAGGTGACTGATGTGGGGAAAGAAGCCCCTCCTCTCATTTCCCCCATAAATCCCTTATTTTGGCAGCTGGGCCCTGTCAGATAAGGAAACAAAACCGGATCTTCTTCAGGGGAGCTGTGAAGCCCTTGTATCTGAGCACTGACCTCCAGCCCCGTTTCTGGAATCCCTGCATCATTCCAAAAGCAAAACCCAGCTGGAACATGCGTGGTTGCTACATCTCTGTCTAGACTTCAAGCATGTAACACACTTGGCAGGTTGGAGCATTCTTGCTGAGATCAATGGCCACTAACCTGCTGCACCACAATTCCAGGAGGATTTGGGGTTTGCTTTTCTTCATTGCATGCTAAATCTGAAATGCAGGTCAGGGTAGGAAATGCTGCACTGCTGCTGCAACTTCCAGTATTGGCTTCTTAATTAAATTGCCATTGCTGCTGCAGTCAGATTTTAGAATGAAAAAATATTATGGAAAGAAAAACTCAGCAAGATTTTCAGAAGTGACAAATGCCCTGAGATTTACAGCCATGTTTATCAGAGAGAACTTAATGGGGAAAAAAAGAAGTTTAAACCCTGAAATAAGTGTATGAACCATTAATGATCACAATATCCTATTAGCCACTCAAACCAATTAACACAGCTAATGACGGGCCCAAAATGCAAGGAATTTATTCACTTTGCACACTGCAGAGTGTGCAGATGTTCTGTTTTACTTTTCCTGGGTTTCTATGTTCTTCTGATGGGTCAGGCTGAGTGCAGACCACACGAAGGGCGCATGACAAACAAGTGAAAACTCCGTATGGAGAAGCTGAAAGATCCTGAGCACTGAGACAGGACAAGGGACTGTTCCTCCTCATGCCTCCCTCTCAGGATTCTTGCTCAGGATGCCCCAGGATGGATATTTAGGTAAGCTGGCTTGGGAAAAATCCATGTGGGGGGAGAGGAGCCACCAGCAACGGGCGTGTGGCTGCCTTGTCCCACTCCTGCTGCCACTCAGGGCACACATGGAGCCCTGGCCTGGCTGCAAGAACCAGCAGCTCCTCCCACTAGCCAGTAAAACATGCCACGTTTACCTAAGAATAGGGTAATTGGGAGCTGGAGAGCTTTCCCCATAAATTCCTGGGGCACATGTGAGGGTGCCAGGCCCGTTCCCATGTGGAGGTGCCTGTGGAGCACAGGCTGGCAGGGACATCCCGTGGGCTTGGTGGGATGCCATGGCTCGTAACAGCCAGTGCAGTCATCAATAAACCCAACATCAGCAATCATAAAGTTTTACCACTCACCTTATGTAACTTTTATTTTACACTCGATTAACTTTTATTGCCAGCTCCAAAGAATAAAGGCATTCTTACGGGGGAGAATTAGAAACAGCTTTTTGGGTAAAAAAAAAAAAAAAAAAAAGAAGAAGAAGAAGAAAGAAAAAGTTTTTTTTACTCTAATATAAGGGGCTGCATTCCCAGGCAGCTTAGGAGTATCAGGGGCAAATATGGTGTAAAACATGCATGTCTAATTCGCAGCTAATGGAGAGACAGCCTTACCTTCCTCCAGCCTCGGGCAGTGACCCCATGCCTTCCCAGCACGCTGCGCCCTGCACTTCCCAGGGTCAGATCCAAGGGAGACACCGGAGCGAGAGCTCCCCGGGCTGTCTGCGCAATAACTCAGCGTGCCAGCAGCTGATTTAGCAATTCCTGCTTGCTAGGGGCAGCCAGGGAAGACCCAAACGTTTATTCGGATCACCAAGGTGGGAGCAAGCGAGCTACACACGCACACAGCTATTTGCCAGGAATTTGGGGTGGCAAAGGCACGAGGAAGCCACGCCTTTCTCTATTTCCTTTAACTCGTTCTGCCCATTTTCTGGCACTTTCAATCAGCAGCAGCCCGTGCTGAATACACCATTGTTTGTTAAACTGGACAGTGCCTGGGCCATCATGCCTGAGAAGTCAGGGGACTGTCTAATGTCTGCTTTTAATATGGGCCAAGTCCTTTTTCCCCCCCTGTTTAGTATAATTTTATACTGGGTGGACACATTTAGGGCCTGAATGGTTTGACAGTAATGATTAATACCCTGCATTAGGAGATTCCAGTGAAAGTATTCAGGAGCACGCTGTGCAGTTTGGTTCTCATCAGATGGTCAGGTCTACAGGCCTATTAAAAACAGCAGGAGAGCTGCAGACTTAATCACAGAGGCTGGGCCCGTGGAGGGAGGAAGAGTAAGACACAAAAAAAGAGGAGAGAATGAATAGAAGGGCAGAGAAGAGGTGCAGGAGAGCTCAGACTAACTCATGCTCACACCAGCCACGAAACCTGGTGAGGGTTTCTTTAAAAGCTCTGTCCAAAAATGTTTCAAGTGTGAAAACCTCTTTTCAAAACCAAAGCAGGTAAGGGTGGAAGACTGCACAAGGCAGAAACAGAGTGGAAGGTGAGAATTACTTATGGTTTAATGGCAAAAAATTCTGGAAAGACTGAATAAGACCCAAAGCAGAACAGGTGACACTGGTGCTCCACACGGCAGCAGGCCCTGGAAAAATGCATCAAAGTTGTTTTGAGAGTGAAATCAGAGCAAACAAAGCACTAAGAGAAAGGCATCACAAGCCTTTGCTGCTGTTTGGTGCCTGGTTATTAGTCCACGGAGCCAGAGGTGTCTCCAGATACCTGGAAACCTCAAGCAAACACAGGTCCAAACGAGGTCTGTGGTGACAGAGCAGGAATGGGGAGAGCTCCAGGCTCAGAGGCTGAGCTCTGCGTGGCCTCCTGAGCCTGCACTGCAGGACAGCCCCTGGCCCCTGTGGGCAAAAACATGCAGGTGACATCCCCATCAAGGCACTGTCACCTGAGTAATGAGATATTGGGCATCCTCCACGAGAATGAACAGGGGCAGGGGACACTGGGGGACACCCCTGGCTCTGAAGAACCCCCAAAATGTGCTCAGCAAACTCAGTGGGGGTTTTTTTTGCCATTTCTCTCCTAGAATAAAAGCACACAGGAAACCCAGAGATGCTGAGGTGAGCACGACAGCTCACCTGGGGTAAGGTGCTCAGTGCAGAGGGTGGGGAGGAGAGGCTGCTACAGCTGTGCCTGGCTTAACTCAGACCTGGTGTTGCCCAAATGATGTTCTAAGACGTGGTTTTGACCAAGTGATGTTCTCCAGAGGGTGAGGAAGCACTGGGGGCTGGCCAACAACACTTCAGGTGGTGCTGGAGCCCATCTGAGCCCTGGTTCCACTTGCAATTTTTTCCCTCTAACCCTTTCCTGCAGTGTTCAGAGGTTTCAAACATGAACAATCCTCGAAACTTTCCCTTAAACCACCATTTTCCCAGCTCTGAGCAGGGAATTACAGAACTTACTCTCCACCACAGGAAACACCAACCCAACCCCATGGAGATGGCAAATCCACCTCGCTGGGAACTTCAGCAAGGTATTTATTTATTTAGTCCTTCACCCAGCAAACAGCCCCATGGAGCACTGAGCAGCAGATTACATGCCTGTCTCACGAGGAACATAATGCTCCCAATAAAATAAAGCCATCAGCACCAACCAAAATCCCAGGACATTCCATCCAGCCTCATCCCAGCCACGCCATCGGTCTCTAATTTCCACAGACCTTCCCAGAGTCAATATTTGTTTGTGAGAGGTTTGCACAACCCTGCCTTAAATGCTGGGAGAGGCATGTTGTGTTCTTGTTTCCTGATGGCCAAGCCCAGCCTTTTTGCCACCATCACCTGGTTGTGGCACAAAAAAAGTTGGATTTTTCACTAAAGGAGCACAGCCAAGATCACATAAATGAGTTATCGATTGTGCCATGAATCCATATGAAAAGCCCCCAAAAGTGCTATAAGAAAATTGGATAAAGGAACCCCATGGCGTGTTGGCCAACTGGCAAAGGTTCTTTTTAGGAAGGCTGGAGCCTCCCAACCTGCAAACCCAGCTTCTTATTATTGAAAATAACCAAAACCTTGAAAATGTGGTGACTTCAGCTGTTTTAAGCATTTGGTGGAAGTCCAGTTACTAAGGCCCCAGCCTTGGTGGGATTTCTGGGGCCTCATGGGGACCATGGTGCTGCTCCTGAGGTTGCAGTGGTTTCGTGGGTAACCCAGGGCTGCTCTGGGCAGGGCTGTCACCTTTCAACAGGCCTGAATTTATATTAAAGCCCAAATCATCATTAAAACCCCAACAACACACAAGCGGCCTATAACAAAGCCCCTGAGGTGTTCAAAGTCTGCAAATCCCCTTTTTTTTGAACGTCTGAATAACAACAAACCCAAAACAATAATTAATTCTTCTCCAATGCACAGACCCAGTTCAGTAACAAGCGCTAAAAATACATCTGAACCTTAGAAACAAAAGAGGAGGCACGGAGCACTTTGAAACTTTGCTCCAATGATTAAATAAATTAGACCTGAGCTGCTAAGAAGGGAAGGACAGAAAGTTCACTACCAGCACGACAAGACATTGCCAGCTCTTGACTTGTTTACCAAGAGAAAAAAGGGCAAAACCCAGCGTATTTCAACAGATTTCCAAATTCAGGGCATTTTTTATATTTAAGTGAGAATATGGTTTTCAGCTCTGTGAGATCTCACCTGATTTTTGACACGATGCCCATGCACAGGGCTCTGGCAGCTGCCACATCACCCCAGGTGAGGAGGAGAGGGGCTCAGCCACGTGCCCTCTGTGTGCAGGAAGGACAGTGACAATCCCAACAGAGCTCTCATTCCCAGGTGTCCTAAAAATCTGCTTTTTTCTGCTCCTCTTTGAGCCCTCCAGGGCAGCTTCCCTCCTGCCTGGCCCTGTCAGTGTGCTCCAGTGCAGGTGGCCCCTACTCAGATGCATTTTTTGGCTTCCAGTCGCCCAGACCCAGAGCCAGGTGAGGCAGCAGGGTGATGACCCTCCACCCGGGCCAGCCCTTCCCATCCCCACAGGGGCTGCAGGGAAACTCCATCTCGTCCCCACTATAAAAATACTGCTCTGGAAACCCAACGCTTTTTTGGTGACACACGAGGAATGTTCCCTTCATATTTAGAAGCATCGGTGCCAAAGGTCATGGTCTGAGGGCAGCAACTGTTCCCAAATCCGTGTAGTGGCAACAAGGATTTCACTTTTCTGCCTGAGGACATTTACTCCGAGCTTCCCACTCTCCACAACCTGCACACAAAGCCCCTGCAGCCTCACTTTTCCATCCTGGTCCAGAACTATTCATTCAGTGTAAGAATTCTCTTCTTAGGCACCAGAAGAATGCAGGGCTCTGTGTGACAGCGCTTCACTAAGCCCATGAGGAAATTTCTTGAATCCCACTGCTTTCCCATAGCTTGGATCAGCTCAGGGAGCTGCAGAAGGAATGAGAGTTCCCCTTCTGCAAGCATCATCTTTTTTTTTTTCTTTTTCCCTTGGACTGGGCCCGTGATGGACAGCGCGAGAACACGGGGACAGGACTTCTGAGCACCCCACTGCTATCTGCACATTATTTGGATTTGCAGGTTATCAGTGGGGCAGCAACTTCGGCTATGACCTCATTAACTAATGTGGCCACATCAGCACCTCTGCACGGCCTTTATCACTCATCATGTGTCATAAAGCAGCCCGCTGACACCTCCCGGGGAATGCCGGTTGTATCTTATCTCCCGCAGGGGGAGGACCCTCGCTGGGAGACAGAGAGCACGTCTAGGAATGCGCCGAGGAGACACGGCCGCCAGCGGCAGCTGACAGGGGATGATTTCTCAAACAAACACCGAGGGGGAAATTAATGGGTTTTGGTTTGCCACTGACAATGCCGAGCAGAAATATATTAACTCCCGGCTGCTATAATTTAAGAATTATGAGTGTAATTTCAGCCCAAAGCTACTGGGACGCTTCCATCAGCATCCAGCGCGCAGCTGCTCCGAGCTGCTATCATCGCCGGCACATGAGCGAGGGCCAGGATCTTTCATTCACAGCCTTATTCCTGGTGGCTGGGCACTGGAATTCCCTTCCCACATCTGAAAACCACAACAGCGTTTTCTCTTAATTTCTTCCCGAAAAAATCCTTCTTTGGCATCTGCCAGATTTGGATAGCGGGAGGAGAAGCAGCTGGCTCAGAACAGCGCCCAGCCGGGGGGCAGAGATTGGGGTGATGCCAGGACACCTCACCCTGTTTTACCTTGTTAAAGGTGGTTTATTAAAGGTGTGTTTGGCCAGGAAAGTGCCACCTCTCCCTGGTGGCACCTCCGGATGCCCAGGGAGTACTGGGCACAGCAAGGAGGGAATGGTTTCATGTTCTCAGCAAACACCTTGGGAAGGGTCCCAGGGAACCCTCTCCACACTGCTCCGTTGTTACACCAAAATGCAGTGGGCGTGGGTATTTTAAAGCATGCAAAATCCCCTTTAAAAAAGTAAAAATGGTGTTTTAAATGAAAAAAAAACCCAACCAACCAACCCAACTGGCACGGGAAAGCTCCTCGGGCTGAAATCGAGGTAAGCAGAGCATAAAGCACACTGTGAGTGAGTTGGTCACTGCTGGCTGGACTGGGAGGGGTCAGGCGACTGAAAGAGGTGATGGGCACAGCAAAGCTGATGCATCTGCCCACCCTCCCTGCATGGGAGCAATCTGTGCATGGGAACCGTCCCTGCATGGGAGCAATTCCTGCATGGGAGTGATCCCTGCATGGGAGCAATTCCTGCATGGGAACCATCCCTGCATGGGAACCATCCCTGCATGGGAGCAATTCCTGCATGGGAACCATCCCTGCATGGCAGCAATTCCTGCATGGGAACCATCCCTGCATGGGAACCATCCCTGCATGGGAGCAATCCCTGCATTGGAGCGATCCCTGCATGGGAGCAATCCCTGCATGGGCCCAGTCTCTGCGCTCTTCCCGTCCCAGCCTGCAGCTGGCAATCCCACCCTGTTGAGGGCCAGGAAAAGGAAGAGGATCAGCTGCTCAGCAGCACAGGGATGGCAAAGCCCCTGGGCATGTGCCCTGTCAGGGAATTGATGCTCTGCCCAACCTCGAGAAAGTTCTGGAATGTTTTTTCCCTAATGCCTCACCTGTAGTTTGAGTAAATCATCTCCCTGACTGGATTTAGAGCTGTCAGAAGGAAGGCTTCAGTGAGGAATAAGCACAGCAGGTGGGTAAGGGCTGGAATTCCCATTCCCAGGACTGGAAACTGAACAGGCAGTGCCAGTGAGGAATAAATCCCTCACTGCACCCCCAGGACAACCCCAGCCACAGCAGGCCTCACACCGTGGCACCACTTTGCACCAGACTATTGCCATATTTTCCTAAATGAATGCACTGCCTAGAATTCAAAACAAACAAACAAGGAAAACCACCCTCCCTGAGATCTGGAATCTTTTTGCCAAACATCCACCTGATGTTGCCCATTCCAGCTAAAGAGAAAAGCTGATCACACTGCCACTGGATAGGGCTGCTGAGATCCACCTGGGGAGCATCTCCTGCCAAAATATCACGGATGCTTCTCTTACCACTGTAAGATCTCTGGGGTATTCCAAAGTACTTTTCATCCCGACCCAAATGTTCTCATTTCTTCCCATTGTCTTCTTTTTTTTCTCTGCTTTTTAAAAGAGTGTCTTGTTCTCAGTGGCATTTTCCCTTTTGTAAATGATCTGTTGGAGTAACTTGGAAAGATCAGCTGGTGGGACCTGAGAAACCCACAACTCCGACAGCCTGGTCCCACCAGCCAAACTCTGAAAAATCACCGTGCCTTCTGTTCTGTGTCCTCGTGTCCCCAACTTGTTACTGAGTCTGGACACTCACACAGCCCTCACCATCAACACTGGGATAAAGACTCTTCTCTATGCCTTTTCCAGACTTAAACCCAGATCTTTTATTAAACCACATTAACCTAAACATCCTCCCTTTATTCCTCCCCTGCTGGGTAACACTGTGTCAGAACACGAGCTGCCAGGAACGCGCCGGGTGCTGCTGGAAGCTGTAAAAGAGGCCGACGAAACACTCGGAGCAGAAAACATAAACACTTCAGGCTGACGTGCTCTGCGTGGATTAAACTGACCAGGGGCATCGTAATGACTTTTCTCAATTGTTATAAACAAAAGCAGAGCCCAATAAACATTTTCCATGCCCGGGCGTGCCAGGAAAAGTCAGTTTTGAAAGCGAAAACGAAATCGCGGTGCTCTGAGGAGGTTCCACTCGGGCAGGAACAGCTCAGCTTGTCACAAAGCCCAGATTGTTTCAATCTGCACCTGCTCGATGCTCTGCTGGGCTCTAGAGGCAGCATTGGCTCATGGATGGGGCACGGGGAGCAGGACAGGCCCCAGCTGTCCCAGCATCTCCAGCTGCTTGTGCTTTCTGGAAGTGGCCCCAGATCCCCATCCCTTGGTGGTGTCACCATTTCTGGAAGTGGCCCCAGATCCCCGACCCTTGGCTGTGTCACCATTTCTGGAAGTGGCCACTGATCCCCGTCCTTGGCTGTGTCACCATCAACTGCTCCTTCCTCTGGAACCCCAGGTGAAGACACCACACATGTGAATGTCCTCAAGAGTTCTCTGCTGTGATGCTGAGGTGGCAGCTCCAGGACACCTGGGTGTCACACACTCCTGACAGCTTTGGGGGTTTATCTGCCCTGGCCCACCCCTGACAGTGACTCTCCAAGGAGGAATCAGTGGGAAAGGCAGGTCTCTTTTCTGGCCATGTCTCCACCATGAAAAGCCAAGGCCCAAATCACTTTTTGCTTCAGAACAAACTCAAATTTGTGCTCCAGCTCCTTTTAACTTTGGCTTTTCTTCCCAGAAATGAAAAGCAACCCAAAAGACTAAAGAAAAGATTTCTGATAATTGCTGGTGTGGCCCCAGAGTTCCAAGTATTGTGCAGGTACTGCCTCAATGTGGAAGGATTTTTCCTTTCTTTTGTTCCCTGCATTGCCACTGAAGGTGCCTGGTCCTTGAAACACTCAGGGAATATTTTTTGCATCATATTTTTCAGAACATCTCCAGGGCCTGACACAGCCTTGGTTAGAGTCAAAATCTGTAATTTCCTGAGAGCCAAGCACGGGGTTGTGAGTCAGAGCCAGGGGCCAGCTCAGCAAACTCTCAGCTGGTTGTGCCAGGAGGCTTTGCCCTCACCCCAAATTCAGTGTGACCCACAGGGACAGGTCTGACCACAGACACAGACATTGCCCCAGTTTCCTCTTTTTCCATACAACTATCTGGGATTTAATACCCATTCCCACTTGTTTTCATGGCTGGAGCTCTCCTCATCAGCTGATGATGTTCCTCTGTGTAGGAAGTGCAGGAGATCATTTGGTCTTTCCGAGGGCCACCCAAAAGCACAGGTCCCCCCTGAGTGGTGACGTGGAGTTAATAATTTACCACAGTGCTGCCTGCTGAATTCTCTGAATCAAAATATGATCAATGAAAACCAGTTGGTTTATTGAGTTTCCTGTCAGTTTTATTTCCTGAAGACATGGGAGGGAGTGCAGGGGATGCCTGCTGTGCAGAGAATGCTGCTGCAAAGTTACACCAGATCGATGCAAGTTTGCCCAAAATAATTATTCTCTTAGGGAATGTTCAAGACACTCTGTGGCACACCAGCCTCTTACAGCTGAAGCTTGGTGAGTTCAAAGCCTGTTTTCTCAGAAACTTGAGAGACTTTGGAAATTAATACCTGTGCTTTAAAAGCCTACTTTAAATTTTTATATTATCTGTTTCAGTTCTGTATTATCTGTATGAAATGGACGTGGCTGGAAGGCAGAATGCAGAAAAAAGAAGTCAGCAAGCACACTGCTGGTGGAGGCAGAGTGCTCCAGCACCTCTCCTCCTTTCTGGCAAATAAATTCAAAGCATTTACTCCCTGCTGCATCTGCTTGCACATAAACTGCACCAACAACAGGACCCCTCTGCACCAAGTGTCTCAAGGAACCCAGACTGAGCCAATGCTCCCATGCAGGTCAAGGGTTCCAACAAAAACAAAGGGGAAAACAAGTGAAAAGGAGGGTTTAGATTGGGTGCTAGGAAGAAATTCTTTACTACAAGGGTAAGGAGGCCCTGGCACAGGGTGCCCAGAGAAGCTGTGGCTGCCCCTGGATCCCTGGAAGTGTCCAAGGCCAGGTTGGACCAGCCTGGGACAGTGGAAGGTATCCCTGCCATGAATCCAGGTGGGATGAGATGGTATTTAAGGTCCCTTCC
>VZSE01015520.1:93593-127878 GCA_013398275.1 Promerops cafer
GGTGGGATGGGATGGTATTTAAGGTCCCTTCCAATCCAAACCAGTCTGGGCTTCTGGAATTCTCTGAGTGTTCAGCACACAGGTGAGCTTGGCACGGCCACAGGAACTGGGCAGCAGGATGGGCGTGATAAACGGGAAAGCAGGACAGGAGTGCTGCTCATCCACCTCCCAGAGCAATGGTAAGGGATTCTGGGCACACGGACACCTCCCCTGAAGATCAGAGCCCTTCCCCCTAAAGCCTCAAACACGGCGAGGTTTGGGTGTCCCCACGGTGCTGTTCCCGACCCCCGCGACTGCCGCGGCGCCGCGCGGAGCAGCCTCGCCCTGTGCAGTTCTTTGGGAGCCAGCAACCCCCCCCTCCCTCCCCAGCAGCAAAAAGTGCCCGGGAAAAGGGCCTGCAGAGCTGGCTTGGGTTGTTTTCCCTCACACACTGAGAGCTGGGGTCTGAGCTGAGCACAGAAAGCCCCCAGTGTTTGCCCAGGACGGGATCTTACTTTCTCCGTCCCTTTCAAGTGCCCGGACCCTCGCAGGTGTGTGCTGCTTCGTTTTCCTCCTTTTTCTTTCTTCCCTTTTTTTTTTTTTTTTTTTGGAAAGATTGATTACAGGCTAAGCAGGGCTCCTTTAGCCAGCACTCCCATCTCTAATTATTAGCACTGCCAACTTTTCCAGCACAATGCTCAGTGTCAGATAAACGAAATCTGTTCCTGTCTGTTCTGTAACTGATATCAGCTCCATAGTGACCGTCCCTGACCTCAGGACCCCTGGCTTTGTTTGCTGCTACATCTTTACTCTGCTGAGAATGGAGTCCACACACATCAAAAAAATCACCAATATTAATTAAACCCCAGATACTGTTATCAACTTCAGTGAATAATGGGCTTTGTCGAGCTGCACCGAGTGGCCTCAGCGAGACTTTGCTACTGACAACATTCAAAATATTAGATTTCCAATACTTCTTTCATCTTGCCCACAACCTCTTTGAATTAGTGGCTGTTGCACTGCAGCAGTCAGAAATCTGTTCAAAATCTATCTGTACACAGCACAATATGATACAGACACACGTTTAGATCCTGAATCACCCTTTTTCTAATGGAAAAATAATTAACCATGTTATTAAATATGTTAATACCCACACTCTGCTGTAGAATGGATATTCTGGCAGTGTGGATATTGGGGTGATGTCTGGCACAACAGGCTCAAAGTAGCAGAATTTGGGATTTATTAGTGTATATGATGAATAACAGCATCACCTGGGACCAGTGTCAATTTTTGTGGATATCTCAGCACAGCAGAAATACTCAGTCCTGGCATTTACCAAAACTCTGTGACAAAAGAAATTGAGGTAAGGGATTCATGCAGATGCTGCAAGGCGGGACAGGATCCATCCCCAGAATCTGGGGATCCTGCTTTATTCCTGAGTGACTTTTTTAGGCTTTATATCAGAATCAGGCACCTGCAAGAGCCATTTGGGGCACTCCTAAGCCACTAGAGCTAAGGGAGAACACGTTTAAAAGGGATTTCTTTTTTAAGCCTGATGTATGAAACCTTCCTTTTTAATGTTCAGATCTAGAGAATATTCAGAATGCAGACATTTTCTTCTAAAGCTTCACAGCCAAGCCTGGCTGTCACAACAGTGAGCTGGCTCCCTTTGCACTGCTGACTGCAATGGGAATTATGTAATTGTGCCTGAGAGGGCTGCTCCCAACTCCAGACACTTCTGTCAGACACAGAGAGAGGGTGGGAGACAAAACAACAGCAAATGGGTTAATAATAATAATAATAATAATAATAATAATAATAATAATAATAATAATAATAATAATAATAATAATAACAAAACNAATAATAATAATAATAATAATAATAATAATAATAATAATAATAATAATAACAAAACCAACAAGGATGCTGCTAAAGAAGTGAGGTCACCTTTCCCACTTGAGCTCTAAAATCAAAAGCAACGAAAAGAAAATTTTTCAACACTGCAGAATTTCTAAGGCCTGACCAAAGTGTGAGTGAATCCAGTCCCAGTCTGACATTTCTTCAACACATCCCAAATCATGGCAGTCCCTGATTTGGAAGAAGTTGAACCCATTTTTCCTCTGCAGCCGTGAGGGCACTGCTGGTTCATTGAGCTGTGACACCCTCCTGGAAGCAGCAGCTCCTCACACCTGGGACCCCACGGTTTTCCTGAGGCAGGAATTCTCTGCTCCAGCATGGACCAGCATTCCCAGGGTTCCCTGGAACACTGAGAGTTGCAGCTGCTGCTGTAGCTGAGAATTGATTTTTAAAATATTCGTTACAAGCTCACATCTCTAATCAACACAAAAATATCTACTGTAATAATTTCAATGTTCCTCCTGTTAATTATTTCATTAGCTTTATTGGTTTGATAAGTTTCTGATTCTCCAGTCCTTCGGATTTCCATATGGATTGGAGGCAAGGGCACAGCTGAGATGTTTCCTGTCTGGGGAGGGATGCCTGACTGTGCTTTGGTACCATTTCTTGGAGTCCAATCAATTTGGTATTAAGAAGAAATCCTTCCCTGGGAGGGTGGGGAGGCCCTGGAATGGATTTCCCAGAGCAGCTGTGGCTGCCCCGTCCCTGGAAGTGTCCCAGGCCAGGTTGGACGGGGCTTGGAGCAGCCTGGGCCAGTGGAAGGTGTCCCTGCCATGGCAGGGCTGGCACTGGATGGGCTTTAAGGTCCCTTCCAAGCCAAACCATCCCATAATTCTGTGATTTTCTGGTTGTTTTCTTGCAGGCTGCAAATACACCTCGCAAGAGACTGGGAACTTGCATTTTCTATAAAATAAATAAAATCACCCTTCACGGGCAGTGAGAGAATGCATTTTATGTTCATTACTGGTCAGTAATTACATTTCTCTTTCAGGCCCCCAATCCTTTGCCTCCTCTCCACATCTGCCCTGTTCAGTTTGGTTGTTCTCCCTGTCTCTGCAATCCAGCTGAATGAGGAATCAGCACAAATGGCACTTTTGGACATCCTCAGTGTTGTCCTTCCTCCCTAAACTCTTTTCCCCCAACTGCTTTCCCTGCCTGTTCCTAAAGGCCCGTTGATTACCTGGATAATTGACTGGTGCTGCAGCACCACAGACTAATTGAAATGTATGAGAAACAATTACGGGTAATTGGAATCAATTAATTGACGATTTTCTGCGGAACCGCTGCTTTATGCAGGCAAATCCTAATTACACTTCCACAGTCTGGGAAAAACCCGAAAAAGCTGAAATCGTGGGGTGGATTTTGAAGTGAAACTCTGCTGTTTGCATCGGGGCAGCTTCTGCTTGAGCAAAGGTTTTCAGTCAGAGGAGGGAAGGGAAGGGAAGGGAAGGGAAGGGAAGGGAAGGGAAGGGAGAAGGTGAAAAGGCGAGAGAGAAGGTGAAAAGGAGAGAAGTAGACATGGAAGGAAGGAAGGACTCCAGGAAGGACTCCAGGAAGGACTCCAGGAAGGAAGGAAGGAAGGAAGGAAGGAAGGGTTGGGCATCCACAGTGGACACCTGGCTGCCTTTGGGATGTCACCAGCTGGAGTTTCTCCTAAGCCCTCCCCAAGGCAGGAAGGCTTTGACACCTAGAGCAGTGCTTCAGGCGGCCCTTCCCGAGCCCCTCTGACACTCACAGGTTGTTCCTCAGGGATAATGAACATCCCAAAACCTCCCTCGGGATTCTGCGTGGAGCACCACAGGTTTTACTTCCTTTCAGACTCAAAATGGTCCTAGAAAGGGAAAAACGTGGCGAGAGGGAGGCCGGGAAGTGCCCTCACATGTGAGGAGGCCGGGGAGGGAAAGCGCGAGGGGGACAGGGGTGGGCATCATCCCTGTCCCTGTCCCCAAACACCTCTTGATGGCATCGCTGGGGCTGCCAGTGCCCCACACAGCCCCGAGGCTGCCTGGCTGTGAGCACAGCCTCCCGTCAGGGTTAAGTTTAGTGTCTGCTCCTTATCAGATGAGAGCAGGCTGGAGTTTCAGCATCCTGACTCCTGCCATTCTCCCGCATTCATTCCCACTTCCTGCTCGCTGAAAGTCAAGCTGCCATTCACAAAAGAGGGGCCTTATCTCCTTACCTCTTGACCCTGAATCATGGCTGCAAACACAGGCTTTTCTTTCTGCCAGCACCAAACAGGTGGCAAAGTCCTTTGGCTCTGGGTCTTGAGAGGATAAAAGAAAGCATCATCTTCTGGTTCCTTGTTGGGGTGTGGAAGATGGCAAATCTCAAGCTGCAAACCCCTTTAAAATGTACCCTTTATAAAGCAATCTGCCCTTTACAAACAGATCTGAGAAACTGAGAGCTTATCTGCCCTCAAATCAGAATTGCCTCGAATCAGGAGGAATTTCAGCAATAAATTGGGGTTTTGGGGGATGTTCTCCATCGCTGAAGCCCAAAATTCAACTGGCTCCTTGCCTGAGGATGCCCTGCACAGCAGCTCTTATCAGAGCTCCCTCTCAGCCCCAGGCTGGCCGTGGAGCAGCTTTATCACGTCTCACAGCCAGACCACTTGAGCTGAGGAGCTTCGGTGGGGAAAGGACTCGAGACAATTAAGGGAACTACAACATGAGTGCCCCTGAAAACCTCAAGTGGCAGAAATAGATGTGCCTCGTTAAGGATTTGGGAGAAAAACTATTTGTTGGTGAGACAATATTTAAACTTCTTCCCATCAAAATTAACTGGCAGCCTTCAGAAAGCCAAAGATTTTTGGGTTTGTTTGGTTTTTTTTTTTTACAAAACCATGTTTAAAGAATGTGTTACCCCTGTGGGCTGAGGCTCTGCTTAGTATCCTGGTGTGTGAGCAGATCCTCAGCCTGCAGTTTTACTTCATAATTTGCAAATTAAAACCACACAAAAACTTCAAGCCTGATAACTTGGTACATCTATGGTTACTGAAATTTTTGCTACAATTTTTTCTAAGCTGTGTTTTAATGAAGTGCTGGAACTCCTGGCAATTCCAGCAGGGAGAGGCTGATCCCGATACCTGTGCAGCACCTGGCTGGTGCCTGTGGGATGTATCCTGAAATCCCCATCCTGCCCTCCCCAGAGCCCCTGGGTAACGGGAGGAGAATTTTCCTCAAGGGAATCATCCCCCAGGCTGGGCTGGGGCAGCTCCCGAGGAAAACCATCCAGGATCCCACAACTATTTCTTAAAAAGAACTCAGTGCTACCTCTGTCCCCTTGGCTCAGGCGTCCAGGGTCAGATAAAAGTGACATGAAAGCATTTCTGCTGCCTGTGCCCCAGCGGGACAGTGCGAGGTGACAGTGCACAGTTGTCCCCAAATCGTTGGGCAAGCTATGTCACGTCCCAGATAGCAGCAAGAGCCTGCCCTGAACAACGTGTCTGGGGCCCTTTGAACTCGTGATGAGCTCTGGGTGTTCTCTCCTCTTTATTTTTGTCACTGCTCCAGACCCCGGGGCAGGTGGTGAGGGAGGATCAGGAGCAGCAAATCCTCAGGGTGAGGGGCAGGGGATGGAGAGCCCAGGGCTGGGGCAGGAATGACCCCAGCACACAGGGATTTTCAGGATGCACAGCAGTTTTCTTTGGTATGAAAAGAGGAGAACGTAAATACCACCCCAAAAAATCTCCCCTTCCCTGAGAATCCCGTACCAATCCCTAAACATCCCCAGAGAACAGGGAAAACCTCCCTGCCCTCCTGCAAGAGCCAGGCTCCTCCTTCCAAAGGAATTGGGAATTGCCATCCCTTTTACACTAAATATTTGTGGAGAACCTTCTGAAGGAAGAGTTTGGAAGGATGTTTCTGGTGAGATTTCCCATTTTCCAAAATGCTGCTGTAATTAAAGCATCCCGGTTCAACTTCTGAATGTTTGACTGCATCAACAGGTGATCAGAGGAACTCTGAGCTTCACTTTCATCCCCTCTTAACTGGTTGATCACCTTTCCAAGCAGACTGAACAAACAGGTTGATCTGGAATGAATTATTCAGGAGACCTTTCTCCCCAGCCAGGAGAAAGAAAAATGTCCTCATTTCACAACATTGTTATTAGAGGACATAAAGGTGAGAAATTCTTCCTCAATATCCTTTCCCTGCCTTTAAACAGCCCAACTGCAGCATCCCAGGTGTCAGTGCAATGGATTTCACATGATCAGCAGGTGAGGGAGCTGGAATATTCCTAATCAGAAATGTGAACAGCCTGAAGGTCAAATAAATAACTTATCATCAGCATAAACAGAATTACTGTAATAAACCCATCTAACTCTGCCCTAATTGTGGATGGGTCTGTGGAAAATGATTCCTGGTGCACAAAAAGGTGCTTGGGGAAGGGGTCTGTGAAATGGGGGAAGCAGCTGAGTCCTTTCATACGAGGTGCATGGGTTAAAAAATTGGGTTGATCCTAGAGCAAAGGAAGAGCTGGCCCAAAGCTGTCCACCACGAGCTCCTGCTGCATTCACCACTGATCCTGCAGAAGGCACAGGGAGTTTTCCTTTGTGTGCTTTGGTTTGGGTTTTTTTCCAGAATGTTTGGATATTTTGCATGGTTGAGGTGAAACGTGAAGGGCTGAGGTTGTCAGTGGGGCTGTGCACCCCACGTGTGGGAAGGGAGAGAGGGAGATGTCCCTGTGCAGTGCCCAGAGCACAGGATTTACAGGACAGAAACTTCACAGAATTAAAATACTTCTGAAAGGGTGTCCCTGCCTTGTGCTGTCTCTGTTACCCATTAATTCTCATTTCAGAGCAGTGCTGTGAGGGCTAAACCACTGCTTCAGAGAACATTGAGCCACTGGGACACTTCCTGGAATCACAGAGAGTCGTGGAATCTTGGAAAAGCCCTCCAAGGTCATCGAGTCCAACCTGTGACCCATCCCCACCTTGTCCCCAGCCCAGAGCCCTGAGTGCCACCTCCAGGAATTCCCTGGGCACCCCCAGGGCTGGGCACTCCAAACCTCCCTGGGCAGCCCCTGCCAAGGCCTGAGCACCCTTTCCATGCAGAAATTTCCTGTTACAATCACGTATGGCCATGTTATAACCAGAAAAATGTCCAGCTCCACATGCCCACCTCCCACCCCACGGCAGCGATTCCCATTCCAATGACCTTGGAGATCAGCTCTGTCCCACCCAGATGGAAACACCCCGAGGCACAGGAAGCTTCTGTGCACCCACCCAGGGCACTGCCTTCCTTCAAGCCCCATTTCTCCCACTTGAATAAACCCCTCCAAGGATGATATTCTCCCTTTTCCCCCCAGCGCCTGCGGTAGCGCGCGGTGATGGCGCTGCGCGTTCAGCCTGCCCTGATAACAGGTTATCTCCATCCCAGCTTATCTCCATCCCAGTTATCTCCATCCCAGGTTATCTCCATCACAGCCTGCAGCTCGGGCCTCCCAGCAGGACAGATGCCTGGCAGTTGACTGAAAGCTGATTCCTGTCAGGAGCTATTTTCTCCCTGAGACAGAGGAGACATTGTGCCCCTTGGTGCTCGAGTGTGGCCTTGGCTACTGCCAAAAGACCACCTTTTTGTTTTTTTTCTTTCCTTCCCTGAGACAAAACAGAATCCCCCTGCTGTCAGCTCTATCTGGAGCTGCTGAAAGGGGATGTATAAGCCCAGTAATGCTGCTGGGGAGATAACTGTCAAACAGCATGAAAACCCCTGCCTGTCTGCCCACGGAGGGACTGAAGCTCCATGGAGGCTACAACTCAATGCTCAACAGCTCCTGGCATCTGTGAGGTCTCTTTCTTAGCTGCTTTTTAATGCCCTGGTGAAAGGAAACACTGTGGGATTCAGAACCTGCCTCTGCTCACCCAACTGTGCCACCGGGTGGTTGCTGGAGATGTGGAAACGGGCATTGTTCCCCTTGGAAGGGGGGAATGGGAGGAAAACAGGGAGCTCTGCTGCACACAGCAGGGATGTGAAACAGATTTTCAACCTGCTTTACAGCTCCAGGCCAGGAGAACAGATAAAAATAATAGCAAATGTGTACCAGAGGCACGAGAACAACGCTGGGTTGCTGAGAGTCACCGAAGGCTTTTGCCACTGCAGTCATGCACAAAACCACACACACAAAGCAGTTTGCACCCACATCAAAATGGAAACTGTGATGGAAGTCTATAAAAAAGTTATAGAGGTACTTAAAAAAGGATTAAATACGGGATTGATGAACATAAAACCCCCCAAATTACACAATTGGTAGTTTTACTCTGGAAGCAGGCAAACTGAAGCTTCCCTCTGAAAACCACAGCGGTCAGGAGCCAATCTCCACATTATTCCACCCAAAAGCACCTTCTGGGCAGTGGCTCATTGGGATGAGCTCCCAAAGCTCCTTTAAGTGGTGACAGGAGCTCAGAACCCCTCTGTGATCCCCAGCTCTGGTTCAGAGGCTGCAGCTGTCACTCAGGGGCTTCAGTCACCACCACATCTGACAAACCCTACAGGCTCCAATTTGCAAGACACAGAACAATCCCTTGCACAAACAAGCACGTTGGAAACAGCAGGCAATGGGAAAGAAGTGGGGAAAAAAAGGTAAAAAAAAAACCAAATTCCATTTTAAAAAACCTCCAAACCCCATCAATTTCACAACACTGGAAATATGAAGTTGATGAAGTTACATAATACACATGGAGAATGCTCCTCATTTTTATGCAATATTTGGGAATGAAGAGAAAGGAATTTCATCAGCATAAGGAAAAGACTTTAATATCCAGCCCTTAAACTCCTGAATATCAGAGTAAGCTGGACTAGACCAGATTTGATGATGTTTGCCCTCCTAAAAATCTCTCTGCAAAATCAAAACCATTAGGGCAACCCAAAGTCAAGTTCAAAACTGTTGGTTGGCAGCAGCTTCCATAAACCATCCACATCTCTCCCTGTAAATTCAGGTATTTTATAATGTGTGTATATATATATATATGTATCAATTCAACATTAAGTTTCTGGCTAAGCATGTCTTAATGTCTGTGGGCATCCTCCTGGAATGAGAGAATTTCATCAGGCTGAAAGGTCTGGGGAGGGAAACATCTCCCAGCTGTTCTAACCCAGCCACAGAGTTCTTTGGAAACTCCTAAAAGGAAAGTGCAAATTGGAATCAGGACCCAGACCACGATAAAACTCCTGCTGCAACTGTCCCGTGCAGCCCTCAATCCAGCCAGTGATTCATCAGATACCTTCTTTTTGTTTTCATAAATGATAAGTAAATCCACTTAGTTTGTGTGAGTTGTGCCTGCAGGGATTCCCTCTCCCTCACCCCTCTGCTGAGGTGGCAGCGAGCCAGCACGAGCCAAGCTGCATTTCCCAGCTTGTGTCAGCTTGTCTGTTTATTTCTTTTATTTGGGGGGCAAAAAAAGAAAATCAGTCTAGAAGGAATTGCTGGTTTCATTGTTTAGTTCTGCTTTTCCTGCACTTAACCACAATATCAGCATCAAAGCATCCCCTGATAGGGAAATACAAACTCCCCTCTCCAGTTCAGCCAAGAGCAGCAAGCAACACTCTCCCTGAATGAAAAGAACAATCTTCACTCACATTTCATGCATAAGAAAGTAGTTTAAATGACAAATTTTTATATATTTACAGATCTAATAATATAGAAGCCACTTCAGAGCATATCAGCTACAAAAACAAAAGCAGAACTTTGGAGATTTGGTGTGAAAATTTGGATTTGGCCACTGGAAAGCTTGGATTGGGCTGAGAAATGCCTCTTGGATATCACTGGATGTCCCATTGCTGCACAGCTGGCAAAGGGCTGCAAACACATGGGGAAAAGCCCCTGATGTTTCCTCAGGGTACCCTGAGACTCCAGAACTGGATTTTCATTGCCACTGATTAAGGCACGAGGCCACACTCAGCTTTAAAACTCCACTCCTTGCTCCGTTAGCTCCACATCCCCACATAACAATTAGAAAAATTACCCTGGAGACCTGGCTGCTGGCATTAGGAGAGACGAAATCCCAGCTCCTGGTCAGTTCCTGGTTCAGAGGGGAGAAGTGGCACAAAGCCCCTCACCCGGGGCACTGCCACCTTCAAATATTCACTGATGCATTGCTTCGACCCCCAGGCACTGACGCCCACCCCAGAACATGGGTGCTGCAGCTCTCTGTGCCATGAAAAAAACACCAAAACACAAATCCCTGCTGAATTTAAAAATCTCTTCAGCCACAAGACTGAAAGCAAAACTACAAAACTCCTCGCCACAGCCACCTCGACAACCGATCGTTTCTCTTAGAATGCAAACCCTCCGGCCAAGAGGCCATAAATTGTGCCAGAATTAGATGTGCATAAATTGTGCAGAAGAACCCACTTTTTAACAGAGGCACCTCTGCCAGCCCGGGTGCCTTTGATGAGAAATACTCGTGGGGAGAGGAGAACCCCGAACTGTGAGTGAGTGACTCGGCGCTCCGCAGCCAGGCCAGGAAGCTGCTATTTGGCTCCAGCCCGGCCCTGTGTATGGGGAGAGCGTTATCTAAACCACTAGGATGACTATAAAATATCTTAACAGCTTCTGCTGCTTAGCTGGGAGCAGGGCTCCCAGTATCTAATACGAAACAAGTGGGCCAGGCTGTGAAAGGCAGCTCTATATTCGGAGGCCGCAGCGGCTGGAAGCTATGGGGTCGTCTCAGAAGCTCTCAATTGTTTTTAAATTCTGTTTTTACAAGGAGCGTGAGATTTATAGGCTCTTGAGGGGAAGAAAATGATGTAACTTGAGTAAATCAACAGGCCATTTATTCCTGGCCCTGTTTCCTCTCTGTCACTGAGCTCTGGAACGAGCCCCCAAGCACTCCCTCTTCAAACTAAGAGCAGCCCAGGCTGCAGAGACCTTGCAGGGACAGTTAAAGGCACAGCTCCTTCCTTCCCTCTCTGGTGGAACGGGGGCCAGCCCGGGCACCCCCAGTCTGAGGGCAGCCCGGGCAGGATGTGCTCCCACCCCCCAAAAAACCGGGCACCTGCAGCTGCTCCTCGAGCTGGCACCACAGGGGCAGGGCTGCTCCGCCGGGGATGGGGCACAGGGATGTGCAGCTGTGAGGGGGAACCCCAACATTTGGGGTGTGGGATGGGAACATTCCCCAAAGCAGAGCGTGGGAAACACGGTGAGCCCAGCAATAGGGAGGGAAGGGGAGGTGGATTTTCCCCCCCTGCTTTTCCCTCTCCCATCCTGGTTCGTGGTTGATGATGGATCAGTTCATTATCAGCATTTTCCAAACTGCTCCTAAACCTTCACTGCTGCTCAGTGGCCCCCGGCTCGTGGAGGGAGATCTCCTGAGCAGCAGCCCAGCACTGGAAGCGGGGCAGAGAGGGATGATCCTCCTTCCAGAGGATTCCAAGAGGTGATTCCCACCCAAGGGCCTGCTGTGATCTCCTCAGGTTTCTCCCCAGATGAAAATGGGATGTAAAAAAGTGAGAAGCCTGGGCACCCAGGAAGTCCCACTGGAAGCAGTTCCAGTAGCCACTGCTGGGCTGGGGCTGGCCCAGCTCAGTGCTGAGGGGCCTTGGGGTGTCTGAGCATCCCCACACCGGGGGGAATGGCTCCAAACTGACAGAGAGTAGGACTAGATGGATATTGGGAAGAAATCCTTCCCTGTGAGGCCCTGGAATGGATTTCCCAGAGCAGCTGTGGCTGCCCCTGGATCCCTGGCAGTGCCCAAGGCCAGGCTGGATGGGGCTTGGAGCACCCTGGGCCAGTGGAAGGTGTCCCTGCCATGGCAGGGGATGGCACTGGATGGTTTTTAAGGTCCCTCTCAACTCAACCCATCCCTTTTTTCTCTGATTTTAACCTTTGCACTCTGCACATTTCAACCCTTGACACCAGCGCCTCACCTGTTCCCTTCCCCTGGACCAGAGAGGGGAATTTGGGGTTGAAAACTCCCCATTTGCTGGATCTCTGGTGCCAACAGAGACCTTCACTCCCCCCTCCAGCCCTTTCCCAGTGCTCTGCCGGTTCACAGAGCCCCAAACTTTTGTTTCCTGCTGACACCCAGCTGCTCTGAGGCTCTGCTGCTGCAAGCAGGGCAATTTCAGCGCTCAGGTCAGGCAGCCGGGCTGACCCCTCACCTTTGACAGTGATCTTTATCTAGACTCCATCTTAATTATTTATCTCAGGAAGGTCAGAAAGAAAATGCCTCTCTCAGGACCCCCACTGCTCCAGGCCTGCAGAACTTGTTAAAATGCAAGTTCTTTGAGGTAATTCAAGCAAGCAGCGGAGAAACTGCTGCATCACTTTTATACCCGTTAGGAAATGTTTAGGAAATTGCTCTCAGCTCACAATTATCATTTTCAAACCCAGCAATTGAGGAGCTTTCCTCATAAAACCGAGACTCAGAAGGGCCACAAGAGCTTTGCTAACGAGACGTGAAAGATTTTACATCCTTAACGTGGTTTTGCCTGGAAGTTTAGCAAACACAAAAACCTCAGAGACAATAAAATTTAAAACCTCTTGGAAAACGCAGGTAACGTGTATATAAAGAATTCTTCAGCAGTGTTAAAGCTTCAAGCATTTTAGGAGAAGTTTTAATAAAGTTATTAAAAATGCAACACTTTGCCCCCCCTGCAATGGTGTTTCCCAGCATAATTTAAGAAAAGCCACACACACAATAAAAGGAAGAAAAAGGGGGGAAAAAGGCTTGTAGTAAAAAACTGGGGTATAATTTTCTTCAATCAACTCCAGCTCATGACTGCAATTACCCCAAATCTTTCCGAACCTTGCTGTGATACACCAGGGACAGGTCTTGGAGCCTCTGTGGGTGGCAACCTTTCATCTGCCTCTCAAACTGTTCTTTATTGTAAGGTTTCAAATTAGTGCTAGCAGCAATGAGCAAATTTGATAATTCGATCTCAAATTAGTTAATGTAATGTGCCAGGAACCACTAACTAAGGCTCTGCAAAGATGAAAATCTATCTCTGCCGGCTCGGGATGCAAAGTTAACCAGCCTGACAGTTCGGATTTGAAAAGTTGCTTTTTATTTTAATTAAAACGAAATTCTGCTTTTCAAACGCCGCCCCCTGGCCCTTTTCTCTCCCCGCGGTGTGTTTGCCTCATTCTGCACGGAAAACCACGCTGTAAACACACGAGGCACACATTCTCCTGTGATCCAGAAGCCGCCTGACCCAGACAGCTGTGAATTGGGTGGAAATCATTAGGATCGTGTGTTCCGATGGAGCCTTTGTAGATAACAAAGTTAACCGGGGATCTGTTTCCATGGCAGCTTTCAGCGAAACGAGCCCGTGATTCACATTGCGGATCCTTATCTCCAGTTTAGCCAAACTCATTTGTTCTGCGAATCACGCTGGAGTATTTAACTAAAAAACCCACCCCGACATTGAGTTTTCCAGTGATTTTGGGGGTTTGGAAGGTTGGGACTGTGAGGGGATTTCTCTACACCTTTGTTTGTCTTTAAAATGAAGTCAAAAAGACCAAGTTTGATCTTAAAGTTTTAATTTTTAAGTTTTTCGGTTTTAGATCTTTAAGTTTTTAATCTTTTATTTTGTCTTGGGGGGACTCCTTCCCTCCCACCTCTGCGCCCACTTTTTCTTTTCAGGGCAACTAAAGGAGCCCCAGGGCTCACACCACTCCTGGAGCATTTGCCCCCTGCTTCAGTGCCCTTTTCTGCTGATCCCCTTCAGATTTCCATTCCCTGGAAAAGCTGTTATCCCCCTTCACCAAATAAAAACGTCATTATTCAGACAAAGTGAGATATTAAACAAGGCAGTCGGTGGGAGCCCCAGGTGGGAGTGTCTCAAAGCCACTGGGAATTAAAAGTATGGGAGAATCTTGTTCTAGAGCCCTCCCTGCAAAGGATTTCTGACATTTTAAAATACATTTTTCATTCAGTTAAAAATATTCGTTAGAATTTAGCAAATTTGTGATCAGCTTCGGCCTCCTGAACAGAACTTTTTGGTGAATAAACAACTTTTAACATTAAAAACAGTTATCACCACCTGCAGGACCAGCCAGTCTGTCTGGACTGGATGAGCACAAGTGGTATAAAAATTGTGCAAAACGTTCCAAAATCACAGCCACTGTGTGGTTGGGCTGAATGTGAAGATTTGGTTCTTCCCCAGAGGTTATTCTGAATTAAAGCACAGGTCCCTGCCTGCACTGGACTGGTATTAACTGGCACATTTACTCAATTACACTTATTCTAACAGTAAAAATTACATCTGAACCCTGATAAAATTTGAAATAACACAGGTGAGTGAGGATCCACCGCAGGGAATGAACTCCCCGTGCAAAATCTCCTTCAGTTTGGGTTCTGGTCGGGATAGAAGGACCCTTGATGGAGGGGAAAAAAGGGAAGGGTCTTTAAATGCCTAACCCAGCAGTTCTGCAGGGCTCAGGGCTGAGCCAGCCCAGCCTTCCCCAGGGAATTGGTGCTTGCAGTGGAATTACTGCAGCTTTCATTCGCTGGGCAATTTGCTTTTAACTACAGGGAGCAGATTCTGGAGGTTGCAGTGGAATGAAGGGCTGGGAAGGGTTTGAAAAGCGTCCCTGTTGCGGCGGCCTCTGCACCTCAGGGGGAGCCGAGAGGCCTCAGCCCGGAGCCAAGTGACAGATGATTCTCCCCTGAAATGTTTTCAGATGGAACAGAAGACGTTCTTTATCTGTGTGGTCTGAGCTCATTTACTGCAGGAGAAATCTCCAGCTCCTGCCCGACTGAAAGCCAGGTCTTGTTCTCCCATCTGATGGATGAATGGAATTCAGAAGTTTGATACTGTCCCCTGAGATGACATTTAAATCCACAGATACGTTCAGCCAGCAGGTAAAGTTAGAATGTCATTCCTCAGGCTCATCTCTCCCTCCCTGCCCCCTCCCCTCACACTGGAGCCTGTCTTCACTTTTCCTTGCTGCCATGAATCCCAGCACCTTTCAAAGGAGATGCCAGGAGCAGGGGAATGGCTCCAAACTGACAGAGAGCAGGGTTACTTCAGCTATGATGAAAAACTTCTTCCCCATCAGGGGGGTGAGGGCCTGGCACAGATTGCCCAGAGAAGTCTGGCAGAATGGTTTGGGTTGGGAGGGACCTTAAAGGTCACCTCCTTCCACCCCTGCCAGGGGCAGGGACACCTTCCACTGGCCCAGGGTGCTCCAAGCCCCATCCAGCCTGGCCTGGGACACTTCCAGGGGCAGCCACAGCTGCTCTGGGCACCCTGTGCCAGCACCTCCCCACCCTCACAGGGAAGAATTCCTCCTAACATCCAACCTGAATTCCCCTTCCTTCAGTCTGGCAGACAAACTCCCCCCCTTCCTAATAAACTTTCCCA
Source organism: Promerops cafer (assembly GCA_013398275.1). NCBI lineage: Eukaryota > Metazoa > Chordata > Aves > Passeriformes > Nectariniidae > Promerops > Promerops cafer. The sequence goes on from VZSE01015520.1 coordinate 108,797, forward strand.
TCTCACTGAGATCCAAACACAAATCCCGAGGTCCATCCTAATCTTTGGCACAGTATTTCTGGCAGTTTGATTTATTTCGCCTGTTCTGCTGCTGCTGTAGGTTCAAAACTTTGAAATGAGAAGAATGCAGCGAAGCAGCAGCAGAATAGAAGGAAGTTTTCTCTTTTTTTTTGTTTTTTTTTTTTTTTTTAAGCAAATGACTCATTTGCTGTATTGGCATCCCCATGGATTCTTCCCCAGAACAGATTGTGCTCTGAAGGAACTGCTGAACTTGATATAAAAGAAATTCTTCCCACTACAGCAACATAGAGACCATGAGGGGCTTTTGCATCTGATTACCCACCAAAAATGTGCCCATTCAGCCCAGCCCCAGCCTGCACATTTCCCTGTGTCTCTGAGGTTACCTCTGTTTATCACAAAAAGGGCTCCAAGACAGTGGGAGCTGCTACTGTTGTAATCCATCCAAGATGGATCGTGGAAAAGGCTGAAATAAAAGCCAAGCTTCCTGCCCCATGTGTCTGCCAGACTGCTGCAGAAAGGTCAGGGGCATCCTCACTGCAGACTGGTAATTGCAAAAAATGAAGGAGGTGAACCCGAACCAGGAGATCAAAGGAGCAGAGGGTTTTACAGGGAACAGACTGACTACGGGGGCAAGACATTAGGGGGAAAGAAATATCTTGTACTAGGAAAAAAGGCAGCGTAATTAGCATTGCCTCCATGAATCAGCCAGATAGAGAGTAAAACTCAGCAGATAACGAGATGCAGTGGTCACTGGGCAGCTGCTGGGTCCCTCTGAAGCAGAACACAGCCGTGTTTTATTGAAGTAAAGATTTTCTCTGAGTTGCAAGAGACAAGTGCTGGAACACTGGAGCTTGATTTGCTGGGAGAAAAGAGAATTGCAGCAAGGCTGGGGTCTTCAGAGTCCTCAGAATGTTTTGGGCACGAACATCGGCGAGAACAACATTGAGTGGTTGGGGCACCCGAGTGATTGGGGCAGCAGCGACCCTAAACCAGCCCTGCCTGAGCCCAGCCCTGCCTGAGCCCAGCCTTGTATGATCCCAGCCCTGCCTGAGCCCAGCTATGCCTGAGCCCAGCCTTGTATGATCCCAGCCCTGCCTGAGCTCAGCTCTGCCTGATCCCAGCTCTGCCTGAGCCCAGCCCTGCCTGATCCTAGCCCTGCATGAGCCCAGCCCTGACTGATCCCAGCCCTGCCTGAGCCCAGCCCTGCCTGAGCCCAGCCCTGCCTGATCCCAGCCCTTGCTGAGCCCAGCCCTGCCTGAGCCCAGCCCTGCCTGAGCCCAGCCTCCCCTGTCACTCCCACCCCAGCAGCCTTGTTCTCTTCTGGAGCCAGGGAAGGAATGCAGTTTCATGCACACTGTGAATAAAGTGTGCTTTCAGAAGAATAAACAGAATTTGACATGAGCAGAAAGCCCCCTCAGCCTGGCACCTCCTTCCAGCCCCTCCCTGCTCCCAGCCCGGCGGTGCTGGCCCCTCTGCTGCTGCTCTGGTGATGCACATGCCCAGCATCCCTCAGCCCAAACTCTTCTGCTTTCATTCCTCTGAAAAAGCTCAGAAAGTCCTCCCAAGCAGAAAAAGCTCTCCTCTCCCAGAGCAAGTCCAGCAGGGACTGCAGGGACAGTGCCCAGTGCCTGCCTGCTCCTGTTGGAAGTTTAAGGAATTCCCTCACTTGCAGTCTGTGTATTTACTAAACTAATCCATTGATGACATTTCCTATTTAAATGAACAAGATTATGCAGCTAAACAATATTTTGCAACCAAAATGGCCAATAAATCATGGCCTTTGGAAGTGCTAATGGTGCTCACATTTATTCCTATTAATGCTTCCTGGTTTTGAAAGCTGGGCCAGTTCCAGAGATAATGTATTACAAACTTTCCTGCTGAAGGATTTGGGTTCCTCTAGGCTCCATTCCAGTTATAACTGGCAGCTAATACTTTCACACATTCACAAATCCCCAACCCCTCCCCACGAGCAGAAGGGAGAGGAGAGGTTTTGGCTTGGGTCAGCACATTTGGGAGTGTTGCAGAAATGAATGGGAAGTGATGCAGTTCTCTTTGAACACTGGGCTCTTCAAGAATGCATGTTCAGCACCTTCCCCCCTCAGCCAGACAGGCCTACACATCTGCACACCTATAGAATGCCCAAAAAACCCCCGAAAATTGGTGTACAGGCATGCAGCAGTGCAGGTTTTCCTGCAGCCCCACCTTGTGCCTGCAAAGGAGGGGCTGCTGTGCGAAGCAGCTGAGCTGCTCCCAGCAGAGCAGCCCTGCAGGAAGGACCTGGGGGTGATGCTTGATGAGAAGCTCAGCAGGGCTGCCTGGCAGCCCAGAGCCCCCCCGAGTCCTGGGCTGATCCCAGTGTGGGCAGCAGGTCCGGGGGGGACTCGGCTCTGCTCTCCTGAGATCCCACCTGGAATGCTGCAAACAGTTCTGGTGCCCCCAGCTGAGAACAGGGAGCTGGAGCACGTCCAGAGCAGACCACGAGGTCCCCAAGGGCACTGGGGCATCTTTGCTATGGAGCCAGGCTGGGAGCATTGGGAATGTTCATCCTGGAGAAGGGAAGGTTCTGTGGAGACCTCACAGCACCCTCCAGGCCTTGAGGGGCTACAGGGAACTGGAGAGGGGCTCTGCAGCAGGAACTGTGCCAGGACGAGGGGGAACGGGTTCAAATGGAAAGAGGGGAAGTCTAGGTGGATACTGGGAAGGAATTGTTCCCTGGGAGGGTGGGCAGGCCCTGGCAAAGGGTGCCCAGAGCAGCTGGGGCTGCCCCTGGATCCCTGGAAGTGTCCCAGGCCAGGTTGGGGCTCCCTGGGATAGTGGAAGGTGTCCCTGCCCCTGGCAGGGGTGGAACTGGATGAGTTTTTAGATCCCTTCCAAGCCAAACCATTCCATGATTCTGTGATTTTATGATCCTAAAGATCACAACTGCCCAGCATCCAGGAAATGTCTGCAACAGGCACAGGTGTGAATGGGGAGTGGGCACAGGCTGGAATTGCATTTTCCTGAGCCCAAACCAGCTGGTTCCAGGCAAACCCAGCCAGAGCAAGGGATGCTGACACTTGGGGTTTGCTGAAGGGTAATTTGGGAATTAGCTTGAAAATGGAAAGAGACAAACAGGCCCTTAGGTCGAGGACAGCAAATATCTGCTGATTCCTGATTTTAGTCAATTAAATATCACTCAATACCTTCAATCTCCCCCCAAAATAAAGCTTTGGAAATCATTCCATGTAGGCTGCTGAGCCCATTCAGAAGAGACTTCAAACTCAAAACATCAGTGAGAGATCATCAGATGCACCCAGTAATCTCTCCACAGTGAATTTATGGGATAACAGCTCTGTAGGGTGCAGGAATGAATGTTATTTCCTAATGACTCGCAACAAATTGCTTGGAAAAGCTACTCCAGTTTCCCAACCCAACTCCTTGCTTCTCAAAATCAGACTTAGCACACACTGTGCATTGTAAAAGCCTTCCCTGCTCTGTCTGACAACACCTAGACCCCAGCCCCTCAGCATCTTTCAGAAGTTATTTCTGGAAATGTTGAATCTCATAACAGCAGTAAAAGGAAAATATTGGTGTAGCCAAAATAAATGTCTCTTTGGGCCCCGTTTGAAAAGCACAGGGGTATTTGTGTGAGTTGAAGTGCTCGCCTTCACAGAGGCTGTTGGGAGATATCAAGGGGCAGGGAAAATTTATAAAGAGCTCACAGTTGATTTGTCTGTTCAAGGGAAATGCTCTGGGAGATGAAAGTCTGAATTCTGATTCTTTCGCAGTCAAAGCAGAATCCTGTTCTCTCCTCACCCAAAGCATGAAATCCAAACCAACAGCTGAAGAAAAGCCTCAGCACTGCGTGTTTTGATCAGGTTGTTGAAGGCTGAGCCCATGTTGCTCACGAGGGCAGGCAGTGAAAGCTCTCAGCAGACTTCCCGTGGCACCCCAGAGACACAGAGATGTGACACCCAACAAGGATGTGCAAAAATATTCACAGTTCAAGCAAAAGTGTCTGAAAAAACCATATTTTCCAAGGTTCCGCTAAAAATAGGCTGGGTTTCCAAAAAAATTCTGTCACTTTTGGTAACTTTGAGTCTGCCTGAAGAGATCCAAACATGGGTTCTGGTCTGTGAAGGGCCAGTGAGATCCACCCCAGAAAAATCCTAATCTCATCCCAAATCCAACAGCCCAATTGTGGCCCATAAAATAAATATTCCCCAGTCTCCCTTTTGGTGTGGAAGGGGAGCTCCCGGGCAGGGGTGGATGGATCTGAGAGAAGGAGACCAGGTCTGCTTACCAAAATGGAACTAATTCTCTCTCCAAATAGCCTTTATACCTGTTCCCCCCCTACAAGAATAAAAAAAACGAAGGATGCAACATACATTTAAGACTTCAACTAGTGCAATTTCAATTCTTTTGTCTGAATTAATTCCCTCTCAGATCTCAGATCCGGACCCTGCAAAATCCCTCCCTTCCCCTTTTGTTTGGTAGGCTCAGCACACAGACCTGGAAAACAAAATTAACTTTATTTTTTCCTTACCCGGATGATAAAATAGATTATCCCTAGAAATAGAACGTAGGGGTTCGGGCTTGGGGATTTTTATTATTTTTTTTTTGTTTTTACGAGGAACAACAGTGCCGTTGCCCTGCAGGGAGGGCCGTGCCGGAACAGTGGGATGATTGTTGGAGGAGTGAATCTGGTTTTCATTAGAGGGAAGTGATGGGTCCGGTTTCTGCCCGGGACTGTTTGCTCGCATCCCCGTTTGTGTTCTGCGCTGGCAGTTAACCCTTTCCCGGCGGGAGCGGAGCCTGCCCCGCTGATCCCACCCACCTGGCACCGGCGGGACAATGGCATCGCTCCGGGGACAGGGGGATCGCTCCGGGGATAATGGGATCACTTCAGGGATAATGGGATCGCTTCAGGGACAATGGGATCACTCCAGGGACAGTGGGATCACCCCAGGGATAATGGGATCACTCCAGGGACAATGGGATCGCTCTGGGGATAAAGAGATCACTCCAGGGATAATAGGATCACCCCAGGGACAATGGGATCACTCCAGGGACAATGGGATCGCTCTGGGCAGTGGGATCACTCCAGGGACAGTGGGATCGCTCCAGAGATAATGGGATCACCCCAGGGATAATGGGATCACTTCAGGGACAATGGGATCGCTCCAGGGATAATGGGATCACCCCAGGGACAATGGGATCACTCCAGGGATAATGGGATCTCTCCAGAGAAAATGGGATTGCTCCGGGGATAATGGGATCACTTCAGGGACAATGGGATCGCTCCAGAAAAAATAGGATCCCTCCAGGGACCATGGGATCCCTCCAAGGCAAATGGGATCTCTTCAGGGATAATGGGATCGCTTCAGGGACAATGGGATCACATCAGGGATAACAGGATCACTTCAGGGACAGTGGGATCACTTCAGGGACAGTGGGATCACTCCAGGGACAATGGGATCACTCCAGGGACAGTGGGATCACTCCAGGGACAGTGGGATCACCCCAGGGACAATGGGGTTGCTCCAGCCTGGGCAGAGCACTCTGGAATTACCGCTGGCAGCCAAGCTGAGTAGAGAGGGAACCTTTTGTCTTCAGTCTTCAAGCAGCTGGAAGGAACTCAGAAATTGTTTATTAGGGGCTGATTTACCCCCCAAAACCCCAAGCCCTATAAATTGGCTAAGAACTCGACATACAAATGGACACCTGCAGGCCCAGGAGTCCCTCCAGGTGAGCTCAGCACCTGGGGAGGCTGCCAGAGGTGACCCAGCCAGCACAGCCAGGAGGGGACACCAGGGGTGTCCTGTGCTGCCTCCACATCCCAAAAAAACCTCACACACTCCGTGGCAGGGAGACACCTACTCAAGCCAGCAGTGAAAACTTGAGCGTTGTTAACTTGATTTTAACAGACTAATTTAAATTAAACATTTGCTGATTTTATATGAACATAATATATGTATTATTTTCCTGTTTATACAGAAGTAAACTGTGACTCTGTGCTCAGTCCAAGCCTCACACTCTCCAGAAAAAACAAAATCCTACAACAAAATCCTACAGTTATACAATGGCAGTGAAACACAGGATTCATTTCACTCCTTTTTTTTTTTTAATTCACAGGTTTCTATGTATTACCTGGTAAACTTTGGAACGTGTTCACTACTCAGAGCTACTGGCTTCATTTGGGAATATTTCTGGATTTACAGATGCTTTGCTCTTGGCAAGGGAAGACCTCATTTATCCACCCCAAGCACTGCCCAAACACACTGGGATTTCCAAGGCAAAAAGGGGTTTTTAGGCATTGCAGTGCATGGAATGAAGTTTTCTGCCTTGTTCTTAATTCCTTAAAAACCAGAGAGCCGATGGAAGCATGGCCTGGAAAATCCATCCTGAACAGGCCAAGGAGGTGCTGCACCTACCAGGCCCTGGAGGGAGGGGTAAAATCTCATTAAAAATGGTAATTGGTAACCAGCACACTTCCAGCCTCTGGATTTTTCAGACTGCATCCAATCTGCAGGAGCAGCCAAAATGAATATGAGTTTATTTGGCCACGTTGCCGTGTGCTTTGGGGCTTCCAGGACAATGTCAGCAAGGCAGATCACCCAGAGCTGGGCACAAAGCCCAAAAAATTTCCTCTGGGGAGGTTTATAAATAACATCCCACCTTTCCCCAGCCCTGTTCACACCAGGCCCCACCAGGCCCCACCAGGCGGGGGCTAAATTGGTGTTTTAGAACATTAAACTGGTGGTTTGATTTCCTTCAGAGACCCTGGATCCAGAGCCAGTCACTGGGAGGTGTGGGAGCTCTGGGGACAGAAAGGGAAGTGAGTCCCAGGGATGATTCCTACAGCTCCTCACAGGGCCTGGGCAGCTCTGGGCACAAACCCCACTGCCCTGGGCACAAATCCACTGCTCTGGGCACAAACTGAGCAAAAACCCCACTGCTCTTGGCACAAACCCCACTGCTCTGGGCACAAACCCCACTGCTCTGAACACAAACCCCACTGCTCTGGGTACAAACCCCACTGTTCTGAACACAAACCCCACTGTTCTGAACACAAACCCCACCGTTCTGATCACAAACCCCACTGCCCTGGGCACAAACCCCACTGCTCTGGGCACTCTGCACAGACAAAGCAGGTCCAGGCTCTGCCAAGGGGAATTTGGAGTCCAGTCCCCTTTTCTGCAGGGAATTCACTGCACACCCACTGCAAGGGGGAAACTGTGGATGGACTGCATGGAGCTGCTGGAGCAAGTCCAGAGGAGGCACCAAGGTGATGAGAGGGATGGAGCAGCTCTGCTGTGAGGAAGAGCTGAGAGATTTGGGATGGCTCAGCCTGGAGAAGAGAAACTTCAGGGTGATCTAACTGTGGCCTTGCAGAGCCTGGAGGAGCCAACAAGAAATACGGAGAGAGACTGTTCACAGGGGCCTGGAGGGACAGGACTCGGGGGAATGGCTTCAAGCTGAAAGAGGGGAAGTCTGGGTGGGATATTGGGAAGGAATTGTTCCCTATGAGGGTGGGCAGGCCCTGGCACAGGGTGCCCAGAGAAGCTGTGGCTGCCCCTGGATCCCTGGAAGTGCCCAAGGCCAGGTTGGACATTGGAGATTGGAGCACTCTGGGATGGTGGAAGATGTCCCTGCCAGGGCTGGAACTGGATGAGCTTTTAGATCCCTTCCAGCCCAAACCATTCTGGTATTCTGTGATTCCATGAAATAAGGAAAGCAGGTGAGGTTATCAATGACAGCCTGGAGGGATGGCACAGATTTTGGGCCCACAACATGAGAGACCCCAAAGAAAACTGCAGTTGGTGTCCGGCCCAAAGTACCAGAATTGGACACAACCTGCACACACTGCCCAGGCTTTGGTTAGGTTTGATTCACCTCCAGAATGCACTAGGATAAAAGGTTTGCCTGAAATGTCGTTTCCTGGCCCCTTCTCATGTCTTCTGCCAATCCCAGCACGCTGAGCTGGGAAGGCAGCATGGAGCAAACCCCTCTCAAAGCAGATTTTAGGTATAAACAGACAATCTCACCCAGTTCAACACCTCCCCTGACCCCCAGCCTGCTCTGAGCAGATCTGCCCCGTTGTGTTGCAAGTCTGTTCCTGACCAGGGAAAACAGAGGAAACCCCTCCAATCCCCCAGCCCCTCTGATGGCACCACCAGCACATCCTCAGAGACAGATCTTACCAAATAAATGGATGGAAAAATGACACTGTCAAAAGGCTTCCTGGTTAGATGAAGCCACAGATATGGTCAGTCAGCCACTAGACTGAGACATCAGAATATAAAGGAGATTAAAAGAAACTGTCACCACCTATTGCTAAAATTGTCTTCCACCTCCTGTTTCAGCCAGTCTGCATGTCACTGCTTCTTTGCAGGGAATTATCTCGGAAAGAAAATCCTGCTCTTCCTTTTATTGGAGGGCAACCCTCAGACACTCCCCCCTTTATATGGGGCATGTTCTCGCAGACGTTGGCCACAAAAGGGCACCGAGAACACAGCAGCACAAGGGACCTTATCTGTGTCCTTGCCCTCAGCCCCGTGCCCAGCTCGTGCTGAGCACAACCACACGTGCCAGGGCGTGAAGAATTCCTGGTGGCACCTCCGAGGTGGCATTTCCCACTTCCCAGCCTCTCCAGAGCAATGCACGAAACGCCGTTTTCTGTTCCGATAATTCCCCGTTTCACCCCAAAGACCTCGCGCTGCACCCTATACATTTATTATAAACCTGGTGTCTTAAGCCAAAACATTAATTGCATCTTCTAGCAAGGGGAAAAAAACACAAGCTCGTTTAGGAATGCATTCATTAAGGGCCTGATTGACACGGCCAGAACCAGGGGGTTAAATTGAAGCCGGAGCGGAGGCCGGAGCGCTGGGAGCCGCGAGCATTGAGCTGCAGCAATCTCACCTCTCTGTGGTTTATCTCTGCAAGTCGGATAATTTATCCTCCTCACGGCAAGACAAAAAGGCAACTTGGCAGAGGGGGCAAGACAAAAGTAGACATTTTGTAACTGCTAAGTGCTAACGTTTCTGAAGATAATTTTTGCAAAAGGTTTCTAAACAGCCCCTGTCAGCCAAGTTGTATTTTGTTATTTCAAAGTGACTGTGGGAGTCTAATCCAGTTCAAGCCCTTTGTAAATTTTAATGGAAATGCTCATACACAAAGGACAAAAAAAAATGTTTAGCTGCTGTTAGATATTCAGGAAATCTAAATCTAATTTGCCCTCCTAATCAGCGCTTCGATCTCAGCAGTGCCTGTTGTTTCTCTGTTTCCTTATTGCAATTTTAACTGCAGCATCTATTTTCTATCAAAATACAGTTCTGTATAGACAATTCCATATAGAGCTTAAAATACAGCTTTAACCACAGGGAAAAAAAAGGGGATTTTCTTGAAAAACAAACTCATGGCAATATTGCTTTGACTTAAAAGTGTGTGTGGAAGCGTGGAATAATAATAAAAAAGGATTATATCCATCAGCAACAAAGTGGCCTTTTGTTTCTACACTTATGGAGATGATGAAGATCTCAGGCAGATCCAGCCAGAGCCTCCCTGAAACAGGTGTGCAAAGGACCTTTTTCAGTGGAAAAGGAGGAATGGGAGCTGATGGCTTCTGCCCAGGAAAGACAAGGACACAGGAGCTGGGCCAGAGCTCCCTGAGAGGACATCACTGTCCCATCCATGGAGCAGCAGCTAGCCAGGACCAGAAGAAATCCCAGCAGAGAAATGTGAATGCCTCGATGGAATAAATGCTCAGGGGTACAAACTAAACACAATCCCTGTGCCAAAAACCAGGCAGAAGCTCCTGGGCCCACAGAGCTGAGGGCAAGGGGGGACAGGGCCTGTTGGGGTCAGGAACAGAAGAGTCTCACCCTACAGTCCTCTGCTCCCACTGCCTAACTCAGGGCTGCAGAGATTTTGAGCCTCACTAATTATGGATAATCCTACAAAAAATGAAGCTCATCAGGAAAACAGACAGAGGACCTCCTTCATCGCCCAGCTTGGAGGGCTCAGCAGTCTGCAAGGTGTATGAGAGACACAGGATGAGGTGTTCTGTCCATCCCCTGGTTTAATCCAGAGCTTTAGTCACCACAGCTATTTCTGAAGTTTTCCAGCAGCACAGCAAACTTAGGCAGTAGCTGTAACATTATTACAATTGCAAGTTATTAAAATAATTCCACAGCAGGAAAGCAAGGTGAGGGATGAGGCCAGAGCTGAAGATATCTTTGGTTTTAGTTTGGGTTAGGAGCTAAGGTTTCACAGTAAAAAGTCACAGCTCTTAAAGGAAGTAGATGAGAAAAAAGGATGGACAACCTACAGCCATTGGCACTCCGGATTGCCACACACAGAGAATTCCTCAAAAACCCGTGTGACAAACTCTGGAAACAAGCCCACGATTTGGCTTGAGAGAAATTTTTCCCCAAACCTAACACTATTCATTTCCCTAAAGTGCATTCCCAAGCAATCAGCAGCCCACAGACCTTAACCTATTTCCGAGGCAATAATGGAATTAGATTTGAATCAAAGTTCAGCGCCTTTGATAAGTCTGTGCTCTCACTTTGCCCTGGGCAATATTTGCCTCTTATTAAAGCCTTGTCCTGCTTCTGAGCTGATGAATCACTGCACAGATATCAGTGGGCTTTAGCCAGGTGCTGTTAGCAAACCCAGTGTCCATGGGCAGGTTTCATTCTAACCCCACGTGCCCCAGCTCCAGTCCACACCCTGGAGGAGGAATGAACCCCCAAAGTTCATCCAGGAGCACCCTGGATATGTCAGGGCTTCTGTGTTAAACATTCTGCCAAGCTCGTGGTGGTACTGCTGGTTTTTTGAGGCAGGTTTTTGCAATTTTCTAAGGAGCCTTAGAAAAGAAATCTTAAAAACGCATTTATGAAAGTCTGAAAAATTCCCTCAGAAGCTCTGCAATAGGAGAAAGAAGAAAATACCCTGAGCTGTTCACTGCATAAACACAGCCACATGCTGGGGGTTGCTGCAATTAAACCGAAAATGTTTAAAGGAGTGAAAAAACCTTAGAAAATCTTTTGAATGTGCCTAAAAATATTATAGAACACAGAATGGCTTGGGTTGGAAGGGGCCTTAAAGCTCCTCTCCTTCCACCCCTGCCATGGCAGGGACACCTTCCACTGTCCCAGGCTGCTCCAATCCCCAATGTCCAACCTGGCCTTGGGCACTTCCAGGGATCCAGGGGCAGCCCCAGCTGCTCTGGGCACCCTGTGCCAGGGCCTGCCCACTCTCCCAGGGAAGAATTCCTTCCCAATATCCAATTCAAATTTCCCACTTTTCAGCCTGAAAAATGATGAAACTGTTTCTAAGAATATCTAACTACTAGATTTAATTAATATCTTCCAGCTGCTTATGTTAAACTATTTCAATGTATTGCTGTGTAGGACCTTTCTTACTCTGAAATTCTACAAGATACCTTTACCCTCAAGAGAAACCACTTTATTTAAAAAATTGCAAACACTTTCTTTAAAAAAAATTATTCTTTCAAGCTGTATCATGAGAAGACAACTCTCCCCTGCCTTCAGCTGAAGGCACAGGATCAGATTATTAAATACTGGGATTCCCAAATGGCCCTTTGGGAAGGGCCAGGGCTGCCACATCCTTGCTGGAGGAAGGACAGCTCGGTTGGGTGACAAAAGTCAGGGAAAAGGACCCTGCAGCACAGAAACCAACACCCCCAGAGGCCACTCGCTGTGACACAGAACTGCTGGGCCATAAACCTGACTGTGTGACAAACAACCCCGGGACAAGTGAGGAGGGAACACTCCTGCACTTCCCCACCCCTGCTATAATGAGAAAATGTCATATAAAGTAACTCTTGTTCGTGTCCTTTATCCTCAAATTTATAACTGTCTCCGACAGTGCAGTCAAGGGTGAAGGTTATTTGTGTCATACTTGCCAAGAAAGTGCCCCTTTCAACACTTAAGGAACACAGTCAAACTACAGATAAAGGAGCAGACAAAAAAGATTCTGTCTTTCCCAAGTATTATTTATCTCCTCTATGTTCTTTGTTTCCCTAATGGTAGAGATACCAGCCAGAGTGGGATTCACAGACGTAAATCCTTGAGCCCAAGTGTGTAATTTAATTTTCTTTCATTTGGAGCTAACATCAGATGGGGATCCCGAGGGTCAGAGTCGAAGCTCACCCTTCTGAAACACTCTAAGAAATGGGTCTCAAATTGATACCCAGAAAATAAAACCAAAATAGAATAAAATTAGGGGCAAAGTTCATTGTAAAATTCCCTATGGGAAGGTCAGCTGGACCAAATATTATTGTGTTTTTCCTTATTCAGGTAAAGTTTGTCAATAAGAAAGAGTAGTTATAACTCCCAGTGTGTTAAATACAATATTTAGACACTGACTCTGCTTCCAAGGCACTTCTCATTTCCAGCCATGGCCATTCAAAACCAGGCCCTGAAATGGCTTCAGCCACTGGCACAGTCACCCAGGACCCTCTCCTGGCTGTCTCCTTTTGTTATTCCCATGCCAGCCCTGTCTGGGTGGAGGGACGGGCCCGAGCCCTGTGGTGCTCACAGAGCAGCAGCAGGAGCTCAGAGTCACAGCTCACCTCCTTCAGGGAATCATGGATGGTTTGGGTTGGAAGGGACCTTAAAGCCATCCAGTCCCACCCCCTGCCATGGCAGGGACACCTTCCACTGGCCCAGGTTGCTCCAAGCCCTGTCCAGCCTGGCCTTGGGCACTTCCAGAGATCCAGGGGCAGCCCCAGCTGCTCTGGGCACCCTGTGCCAGGGCCTCCCCACCCTCCCAGGGAGCAATTCCTTCCCAATATCCCATTGATCCCTGCCCTCTGGCAGTGGGAAGCCATTCCCTGTGTCCTGTCCCTCTGTCCCTTGTCCCCAGTCCCTCTCCAGCTCTCCTGGAGCCCCCTCAGGCCCTGGAAGGAGCTCTAAGATCACCCCAGAGCCTTCTCTTCTCCAGGTGAACACCCCCAGCTCTCCCAGTCTGGCTGTACAGCAGAGCTGTTCCAGAGGTGTTTCTCCCTGCATCAGATTGCCTGGCACAACAAGGCATTTACATGAAGATTAGATCATTTTTTCCCTCGTGCCACGGCCGTTTATGAAGCGATTCCCGGTGTTTGTGAGGGCCGGGCCGCGGGAGGGCCGGGATGCAGGGAGCCGTCCCTGTGCCCGTGCCCGCGCGGGGGCCGGGCCCTCTGCTAATAACACGGCTAAGACAGTTAATAAGGCTCCCGATGAATGATTAGGATGGATTTCTGCACTGCTAATTTCCGTAACTATCACTCTCTGAAAGACAGCTCCAGGGATTTCGGGCCCACGGTGCCTCTGTCTCCGCGAACACAGAGCCGCTTTATCCGCCCGCGCTTCAAATTGGCGGATCCCCTTTCACTGACCTAATGTGCACTGCACTTTAAAATGATACAATATTTTGAAACATGCAACTGCTTTGCTGATACCGTCTGTGCCTAAAAGCCTCGGTGCAGTCCAACAATGCCTCGGCTCTCCTGCTTGGGGAGGTAACACAAAGCCTTGGCATGCGCTCCGCGGGCTGGTTTTGGCCGTCGTTTTGGGCCTTCGGGTGGGGATCTGCTTCCATTGGGAGAGCAAGGCCTTGCTCCCACCCCAAAGACTCATTCTCATAGCCCCTAGAGAGGGATCCATGGTTGCCATGTGGCTGTCACAGCTGGGTTGTGTCGCCATGTCACGCTGGGACAGCACCAACCCGTCTGCCACTCTTTGCACAATGGGCTCGTTGGCTCTGGTATGGCACAGAGGGGTCCTTAGCTGTGTTCAGTGTCATCCACACGCCTGAAGGGGAGCAAAACAGGTCTGGCTGTGGAAATGATTCTGCACAAAGCAGAGGGATGTGGGGTGACAAACTCCACACGTCGGCCAGGCAGGGAACAGAGGCTGTGTCAGTGCAAAGCAGGAGAGAGAGGTCAGCATTCCTTCACACACACACTCGTGCCAGGCCCCCTCCTCACTAAAAAGGCTCAATTTAGGCCAAAACAGGCATTTTGACACAGCCCAATTTTGTGAACAACTTGTTGGACAGGTTTGTTGTTCACTCTGTTGTAAGCCAAAAAAAATGAATTCATTTTTCCTCATCTCTGCTCAACCCACACGTGCAGACACCTTCACTCAGCCCTGATTTTACGAGAACCTAAAATGAACCTGTCCCATAAATTTTCCTTTTTGAAGATCTCTCCTACCGTATTGACCTTTTTGAAGCAGAATTCTCTGTAGTGGTCATCAACCTCAGAATTATTATTAGGAATTTAACCTGGGATTCTGGAGGCAAACCAAGAAAAACCACCCCAAAGCCAATGACTGCACTAATTATTCCAAGTGCTACTGCTGGGTTTAAGCAGCCCTCCTGAATCCCAGGAAGAATTCAAGATTAAAACACCAAGTCATACCTGAACGGGTGTTTAAACACACAGATGACACTACGTGCAAGCTTCTGATGTATTATATGAAACAAAGTGTATTTTCATAAATTACTTCTTGCCATTTTCCCACTCTGAGTTGGGACGTGGCAGTGAAAATACCTGAGAGCTTGAGACAATGTCCAAGTTTCTGTCAGAATGGAATGTAATTAGTACAAATTAAGCAGCATCCTGAGAAGGAGGAGGTCAGGGAGAACTGGCAGGGTCGAACTGGGTCATTACAAAGCATTTTTATAGCCAGGCAAGCAGGAGGGATCCCAAGTTACCTATTGCTGCTGTGGTCTGAACTCCCCCTGCATCCCAGACCTGTTTTTCCACACAGATCAGGAGCGGAATCCATCGATTTTATCGGCAGCAGCCGAAGAGCTGCGAATTAAAACTGTAAAAAATCAGCACAGTTGCTCTTTTCTCCTTTTAAATTTTGCATTTTAAAATCAGGAGAAACAAAGTGGTCCCATCAAAACCCCATGGGCTGTAACATTTCTGTGCTGGGTTTTGTGGCACTTGATGGCTCAGGAGGAAAAGCCTTAAAGCTTATTTGTCCACAAATGGGAATGTCTGAGTAAGGCACCACAAATTTACCCCCAAACCTCCACCAGTTTTTCTGTCTGAAGGCTTGAAAATGATGACACTCCTGAGGAGGCCTTCATTGGCCTTCAGAGAGTTCCAGAACTTTGCTTCAGGGATGCCATCTGAATATTTAGGTGAGAATTACTGATTTTATAGATGTGCATGTGCACACACAGGTGTCTGTCTGTCACGTCCCAGTTTTGGATGTCTGTGTCATCCCAGTTTTCTGGGTTAGGATTTCCACACGAACAGTTTCTGTCCTGCTACTTTTCTGTTAGAGGGATATTTCCCAACGTACTTTGCAGCCACACAAATTTTTTGGCACTGCAAAAAATCTCCTTTACAATAATCCAGTCTTTAATAGGTTACAGCCACAACATGCTGGTTTTATAGGATCGTCCTCTTGAGCATTTCCCACCATGCTGAGGTCTAGGGAAACTACTCCAAATTTCTGTCAGAGCAGTGAAACCCAGAGTTTGGTGTGTTCAGTGAACAGGGACCTTCTCACCTGCAGGGATGCATCTCCCACACCCTCCCTGCAGATGAAATGGTGCTGGACCTTCTGTGGAACAACTGTCCCCGACAAAAGGTCACCAGTGCATCAGACACCCAGCCCATGGAACCACAGAACCACTGGGGCTGGAAAAGATCTTTCCAAAGACCATTGAATCCAACCTGTGCCCGATGCCCACCTTGTCACCCAGCCCAGAGCACTGAGTGCCACATCCAGTCATTCCTTAAACTCCCCCAAGGATGGGGGCTCCAGCACCTCCCTGGGCAGCCCCTTCCAAAGCCTGACCTCCTTTTCCATGGAGAAATTTCTCCTGAAAAGCTTGGACCAAAGTCAGTGGGATTTGGAGAGCATCATTGTCCCAGGCCCATGTGCAATCTCTGGAAGTGGAAGCTGCACTGGTTAGACTGGGAGCTGTTTTGAAGGCAACTGAAATAATTTTGATGTGTGATGCTGGAAGGGCCCTTCGTGGTGGATAATGGCCCTGCCTGTTTTCCCTAGAAGGCCACGAGCACCAGGCTCTTCTCACAGGGCAATGACAGCTTCTGCAAATCCTTTCTGTCTTACTGGAATTTTACATCTCAGAAAAGTTCTGGGTGGGAGGGATGGGGATGAGGAGGAGAACTCTGAGCAACTCGTACTTCCTGTGCCTTCCTCTCCAGCAGCTGCTCAGCCCAAGATCTCTGTGCTATGGACTTTTTCCTGCCTCTGACAAACACTAAAAACCCCTCCAGCATGACAACAAAAAATAAATATCAAAAGAACATTTGAAGAGCTCAATAAATTGATCATATTCTGCTGAACCTTCACCCTTGTAACGATAGTACCATTTAAATGCTAATGTCATTTTTAAAAAAGTCAATTACAGGAGTTTTAAAGTAATGGAGTCAGCAGTCTCGATGTAAATCTGTTATATTAATCTGCTCCCTACACTGTATCCATGGGCACTGATGCATTCACCCCCTTTTCCCTGGAGGGAATGTTCCCTTGCAGTGGTACCAGTAATTGAATCAAGTTGATACAGACACCAAAAATATTGTAAGTCTTGTAGGTAATGAAAAGCATATGTTGATAAAGCCAGTTGCTGTAATTTTGGATAGAAGAACACTGACATTTGGGAAGTTCAAAATTAGAATTAACCCTTTGATGATGAAGTGACCTGAAATAGTCTTTACAAACTCTGCTAATTTCACAAAGAAAAACTGCTTGAAATCTGCTATGAGACAGCTGAGATCCTCTACCTCTCATTTTCCCTGCTTATCCCCAATTAAATTCACTTCCATAAAGACTTTTGCAAAATTATTTTTCAAACTGATTCAGACAAAACATTACAGGATCAGAAAAGAAACATTGCTCAGGTCCAAATTCATTTCTGCACCTTTCATGGGCCTAAAGAAGCTGGAATGTCACAGCAAAAGAGATATTTTGGTCGTGCTGCTTAGGGAGGTAAATGGATGCAGCAGAAATCTCCAGGTGCCAGTCCCCACTCAGCAGATTTTGGGTGCAGTTCCAAACTGAACAGAATCACAGAATCATAAAATCATTTAGGTTGGAAAAGACCTCCAAGATTATCAAGTCCAACCTCTGATTGATCTCCAATACCTGGTACATACAAATGATGTTTAGAAGTATCAGATAAACCCAAACCCAAACAAATCACCATTTGAGGTGGGACTTTTAGTTGTGAACAAACTTGCATAAACCCCAACATTTTGCAGTTCCTCTGATCATGTTGGCCCGTAATGAACCATTCAAATTATTATTGCAGTGGGGTTCAAAGAGATCCACAGCCTTTCCTACTCCCACAGCTCATGAAATGTTTCTCACTTTAAACAGGACTCATTTTGATTCAGGGAAAGGGGGGCAATGAACACTAGCAGAGAGGCTGAACTCCCTGACTGAGGTAAAATCACAAATATCTGCACATACCTCTGCGTTTGCCCACATACAAAGAGGTGCCATCATTTATGACAGAAGATAAAACCTGCTGAGAACTTCCAGACAGTCAGAGCTATCAGAAATAAAAGACTAAACAAACATATATTTCTAAGTAGTAATAACAAGGGAATTGCATTCAGCACTGCTCTGAGGCAGAAAGAGAACTTCCAGATAAAATTGTCATGGAATCCATTCCACTTGTCACACAAACACCGCGCTGGGTTTGCTGTTAAGAAGGGCTGATTAATGGTTCACCAAGATTTTCCTGCTTCTGCCTTTTGTGAACTGATTCTCAAGTGTAGGTCTAATAAAATTCCAGCCGATGTCACACACACGCCACAGAAACATTTCCAGTGCCATCATAAATCCGAACAGTTTGGAACAGGGATTTTGTTAACTCGGGGCCTTCCTCTGCCACAGTTCAGGGGTTAGAGGGACCCACAAATATTAAAACAAGGCTGGAGATAAGCACAGAACTCAGAACACGTCTGACAGCATTTCCACGTTTTCTGAGCCTGGAACTTCTCCCGAAATGCTGCAGGCTCGAGTCTCTGGAGAAATCAACCCAGAATTTTGGAGTTTTGTTACTACCAAGCCGCTATCCCTTCCCTCAGCATTCCCATTCCACACGGAGCACACGGAGAAGGGGCCTGAAATCCCCTGGCCTGGCTCCCACTGCACCAACGTCTCGGTGCCATCCCTCCTCTGGGAGACTCCAGACAGAAGCAGGAACACGGGATCACCCAACACGGCGAAAACTCCCTGTTAGCGACGCTGCCAAATTCCTCGAACTGGTATGAGAAAAGGGATTTTTTTTCAAGAGAGTTAGGAGTAATTGAATAAACTGACTCACAAGGCAACATTTCACTACTTCCAGAGAAATCTTCCCGCTAAATCTTTTGCTGTTTGAGCAAAATTGAAAATCTCCATTCTGGCACAAAATGGAGTTATTTGAGTCCTAAAAGCATCTCAGGCCTTTTTTGGGGGGGGGTTTATTTGCGTGTTTTGTTTTTGAACAAATGAACTCTGAAGCTGGATCTCATTCCTACCAAATCTTCCCACACAGCTCCATTCACAATGCCCTGGAAGTTGTGTATCCAGGCAGTTTATTCCATTGGAATTATAATATCCAGAAAAGTGTTGCTATTTTTGATGTATACCCACTATGGGGAACAGAACCACAGCCCTTAAAGACTCGATGGAGACACAAACCCCTACGTGGCTCCTTTGAAACCAAACCGTCCTGGAAGTTGAGACTTTGGAAGAAAAAGGAAAGGAAGGAAGTCCTTCCAAGAGCAATGTGAAAGGGAATGATTCTTCCAATGAACGATTTGCCTGAAAGAAAGCCTGGATTCGGGCTCGGCACCGGTTAATGGCAACACCTGTGACGAGAAATGAAAGCTGTAAGTTAAAAAATGGGATTTTCCCTATTCCACAGGCGGCAGCGGGATGGGGGGGATTGAGCCTTAAGGCAGTTCCGCGGCAGCGCCGAGAGGGGGAGCCCTCGCCCAGGCCGAGCGCCGGGGGCGGACGGGGGATAACGGGGGGATAACGGGAATAACGGGAAAAACGGGGATAACGGGGGGATAACGGGGATAA
>VZSE01015520.1:128200-184236 GCA_013398275.1 Promerops cafer
AACAGGGAGATAATGGGGATAATGGGGGTAACAGGGGATAACGGGGGATAACAGGGGGATAACGGGGGATAACGGGGATAATGGGAATAATGGGGGGATAATGGGGGGATAACAGGAATAACGGGATAACAGGGATAATGGGGATAACGGGGGTAACGGGGTTACGGGAATAACAGGAATAACAGGGGGACAATGGGGGATAACAAGGATAACTGGAATAACGGGATAAGGGGGTAATGGGGGAATGATGGGAATAATGGGAATAACGGGGACAACGGGATAACGGAGGATAACGGGAATAAAGGGGGACAACGGGAATAATGGTGGGATAATGGGGGATAACAGGAATAACGGGCATAACGGGAGATAATGGGAATGACGGGGGGATAACAGGAATAACAGGGATAACGGGGTAATGGGGGAATAATGGGAATGATGGGGATAACGGAGGATAACGGGAATAAGGAGGGACAGTGGGAATAACGGTGGGATAACGGGATAACGGGCATAGCAGGATAGTGGGAATAACACGAATAACAGGGGGGTAAGGGAGAATAACAGGAATAATGGAGGTTAACGGGGGAATACAGGAATAACGGGAATAACGGAGGGTAATGGGGAGATAACGGGGGACAACAGGGAATAACGGGGTATAACAGGAATAACGGGGGGTAACGGGGGGTAACGGGGCTCTCCCAGCCCCGCCAGCCCGGGCACACTGCTGCGGTGGGCACAGGGATGGGGAGACCCAGGAGCAGGGATGACCCTTGGCAGCGTGGCCCCGGCCCGTAACGGACACACGGGAGCAGGACAGGCGGGGTTAACATGGGAGATTTGGGGGAATTATGGAAATTATTCTACAGTTCAGTAATATTTGGTATTATTCTATTTTGTGGGAAGACGTCCCCTGTGTCCCTCATCCATGGGAATTCCCCGTCCTGGACACTGCACTGAGACCTGCTCAGGTTGTCACAGCACAGGGATTGCCTGGGTTTAGGAGAACTTTTGGCTGAGCCTGGAATGAAGCTCCTGTATCCTGAGTGGTTCCTCCAGGAATGCCAAAGGCCAGGCTGGTTCACTGCTGTTGGGCAGAGCAGCAGTGGGACACAGGGACACTCCCAGGGGATGCTCTTCCAAGGGTTTTCCCTCCTGAGGGGCTGGGGCAGGTGGGGATAGGGCCAAGAGGTGACACCAAAATGCCCCTGCCCTTCCACTGATCTCCCCTGAGAGAGGGGCTCCTCAAACAGTCATGAAGGAAACTTCCTCCTGTAGCAGGAGCCGTCCACAAGGGCGGTTCAGACCCAACAAAACCAATTTCAAGCAGCGTTAAAAGAGAGTGGACTCGAAAGTATTCCTGAAGAAATGGGGTGCAGTGGGCTGGAGTGGGGGACAACCCCACAGTCTCCCCCAGCCCATGGCTCCAGCAACACCCTGCACACAAACAGCAGCCAAAGTGAGGCACCAGCTGAGGAAGGAGGGGAAGGAACAGACTGGAACCAGGAAAATACAAACAAACTGAGAGTGGAGACCTTTTGTTTGTTTACAATCTTCTTTTTCCTCCTTTTCAGCCCGAGCCCTCCTCCAACCTGTTGTATCTCAATGGTCTGGATCAGCTTGGAGGTCTTTTCCAAAATAAATGATGCCGTGATCTTCTGCCCCAGGTCTGCACATTCCCAGCTGGGAATGGAATTTTCCAACAGTTTTGCCTGGCACAGCAATGTTCATCTTTCAGCAGCAGAAACCAACATTAAACTGGGGGTTAAGAAATCAGGAAATCAGACCTGGGCAAGGGGTGGCAACTTAAATCTTTCTGCCTCAAAGAAACCCAAAACTCACAGGAGTCGCCCTGAATTCCTACCACAGCCCAAAACCAACTTAACATTGAAAAAGTAACCTCAAGTTTTGAGTTCTGCACCTTTTATTTCCTTGTTTTGCTATGAAACAGAGGCCACTAAGATATCCCTGAAATACCTGCATAGATCAGGGTAGAGAAAAGTTGGGAAGCAGGAGAATCATCCCTGAGCCAGCCCAGCCTCTCACACAGCCACAGCCATCCCTGTGCTCACCTGAACTTGCTGATGCTCAGGGGTTCTACAGCTCTTTGCTGAGTAATTTACAACCAAACTACAATTACTCTGCTCTCAATTAGGATTTTTCATGGTTTTCAATGGCTCCACATGCAAAACAGCCAAAGAAATGTGGGAAGAACACCCCATCCCGTGGTGGTTTTGTCAGCTCTGTGTGTGCTTGTGCAAATGCTTCTTGAGGCAGGTGCTGGATTAACAATCTCAATCCCCCTGAAATCCATGGGAAAACTCCTCCTTGCTCTGCTTGGGCCACCATTCTGCACCTGAATTTTTGGATCCAAGTACAACAAGTCCTTCAGCTCCGTGTCCCTAATTCAGGTGAAGCAACATGGCTTGGTGGTAATTTAAAATTCAACTGTAGCTGTTTCTAGAGGACCAAGTGCTCTGAGTTCCCTTGCAGATGTGAAGATTTTTTAACTCCTCTCATCCAAAAATCAAACTCCTCTCATCTTCCAATTGAAACTTGGACATATTTGCTCATAGGAGCACATTTTCCAGTTAGAAAATTCTAATAACAAATGGTTCAGACATTTTTATAGGCATAAAAACTCAAGCCAAGTTGGTTAGTGGTTTCAGATGCTTTTTATTTGCAAATCAGAAAGGGCTTCATTTATAAATTGAAATTGTACTGGCTGCTAATCCTGAAGGCAGACTCAGGCCTTTGGCTCTGCTTGGAGAAGGAGAAATAATGCATTTTAAAGACAAATCATTTCATTTGGACTAATGAGCGCTGTGGTTGGACAGGACATTTATTTTATAGCAAAACTCATAGAAGAAGTCCCTTAGATTGAGAGTTCCACCGTTTTAAGGGGACCCTGCCCTCCACTGTGGATCTGTGTCACAGTCCTGCTCCCAAATGTGAAACTTGGCAATTTTAAGGATAATTCCTGGTCCTCAGAGAAGCACAGAGTCTTTACACAAGGTGCTGCACCACCACACTGCTGAGGAGCTCCCAGTCCACCTCTTTCAGAGACAGAATTGAGTTTCCCCTGTTTGGAAGCTGCATCTGATGAACTGAGATGATGAAGGGGCTCAAGCATCCCCCCAAATTTCTGCTGGGACACACTCACCCCAAATCCCTGAGAGCACGGGCTGCCTCTCTCAAATTTCTACCCAAATTTTGGAAACTCTCCCCTTCCTGAAGCACAGGAGTAACTTTTTGATTACAGAATCTCAGGATCACTGAGGTTGGAAAACACCTCCCAGACCAACCTGTGACCAGTCCCGACCTTGTCACCAGCCCAGAGCTCTGAGTGCCACATCCAGCAGTTCCTTGGACACCTCCAGGGGTGGGGACTTCAAACCTCCCCTTCCAAAGCCTGACCATCCTTTTCATGGAGAAATTCCTCCTGATGTCCAGCCTGAACCTCCCCTGGCACAGCTTGAGGGTGTTTCCTCTCACCCTGTCACTAATTGCTGGGAGAAGAGAATAATTAGTTAAGATGATTGTTCTTCTCATTGAGTAATGCACTCAAGATTGGAGGGTTGTGTCTGAGCTGTGAGCCTGCACAATAATTTAGCATTGGAGCTTT
The DNA here is from genome assembly GCA_013398275.1 of Promerops cafer. Classification (NCBI taxonomy): domain Eukaryota; kingdom Metazoa; phylum Chordata; class Aves; order Passeriformes; family Nectariniidae; genus Promerops; species Promerops cafer. The sequence goes on from VZSE01015520.1 coordinate 131,820, forward strand.
GACAATGGCCATGTTTTGGTGTCTTGTTTCTGGACAAGATGTACAAAGCAGGAAATATTTTTAAAAGCTGTGTTCAGAAGGCAGGGATCAATGCACCAGAGCTGGGTCATCTTCCCACACCTAAGGCAAGGCTGGACAGGGGTTTCTCCATTTCTTCCTGTCCTAATTTCCCTCATCCTGCTGCACTCAGTGCAAGACAAGTCTGCAACGCTTGCTGAGCTCAGCTCACCCATTTCTCATCCCACAGAGAGTGTGAAAACCAGCAGCCACGATGGCAGCTTTGCACCCAGCTGCTCACACCCCTGAAAGGCTTCCCCAAAAACCACTGGAACCCCTTCACAGCCCCACAACACCTTGTTTCTGTGCTCAGCACATCACACCTGCTCACACAAAACAACGGGGAGAAGCTCCTCCAGCGTCCCTGAGCACACTGTCAGAGCACCAGGAAAATCCAGCGTGGATTGGCACCTTGGAGGAAGTGCCAAGTAGCCAAGTGATGAAGAAAGCAGGGCCTGTTTCAAGGAATTCATAATTCAGGAGTGAAGCAAGACATAAAGGAAAGAGGGGAGAGCACGAGGAGGGAAGGGCTGAGCCAGGTTTGCTGTTTGCTTCCCAGGCTCCTCCTGTGCAGTTCCATGGTTGGGGATCACACCTGGGGGATTCCCAGGAATCAAGGTGAACTCACAGACCAAAGAGAGATCAGAGAAAATTCCAGTGGCTGCAAGGACAAAGGTGGCACAAAACCAACAGCAGTGGGAAACGATGGGCAAAACTTAAACCCCCGGTAGGAACAGCTTCTGATGGGTTCCCCAACCCAGCCCAGAACGAATCCTGACATTAATCCCATTAATTCCCTGAAATAATTCTTGGTGCTCTCTCTGGTCTGTGGCCTCTACAATCCAATCCCACCCTCTCTGGCCTTCTGGTAGAATTTTTGGCTCCCTAATGGAAGGGAAAATCCCTGGTGCTGGGGGGCTGCTGCCCCTCTGCTTCCCCGGCTGAGCCCAGGGCTCGTTATCGCGCCCGGGCAGCCCCTGCGCTGTCTCCTGCAATTGTTCCTGCTCAAGCCACTTTTTTTTCTTGTTTTGAAGGGTGGTGGTGGTGTTTTGTAATTTATAGCAAAATAAGAAATGATTCCTTATAACAGAAACCATTCTGTTGTTGCAGAGCCCTTATTCAGCTGCGTTTGAAGAGCTGAGGAAAAGCTGTTCTGTCGCTCGCCATCGAACCACGCAGCTTCTTCTTCCTCACACCTCCCACAGGCCACATATCAACCCTGCACTTCCTACAAATGATAAGTAGCATTCATTTTGATCATTCACAGTTGTTTTGGGGGTTGGTAGGTGATAGGCTTCTCTCTCAGTCTGTCACCTCCTGCCCAAACTGTCTGCGGCTGCCCCGTGCCAGCGGAACCAGGGGGTTTCCTGCTCAGGGGACAGCACAAACACAAAGCTGGGGTGTTCAAAGCCCTCCCCACCACCATCCCAGCCCCCAGGGATTACAGACAGTCCCCTGCCCGACTCCTTGGTGACCTAGCTCAGTGTCTGGAAGCCACAGCTACACCAGGCAGGTCACCAGGCATTGGGAGCACCCTCTGCGCCAGCACTGCAGAGCCTCACCTGGCTTTTTAACACCTCAAAAATTTGTCCTGAAATTTCATTTCCAGGCTTGCAGAGGATTCCCTTTGCCACTCCAGGCCCTCCCAGAAACAGATGAGATTTCAGCCACGCTCCTCCAGCACCAGGTGCCCTCTCTGTGCTCCCTCCCAGGAACAGGCTGATGTTTCACTTGGCTTTTCTCCTCCTTTACTGGGAAAAATCCCCGCTCGGGCCTCCCTTCTTTTGGACAATCCTGGGATCTGACATCCCCCAGGAGGGGCTGATCTGGCTGTGTCAGAGCACAGAGCACTCCAATGTCCTCCATGGGAGTCCTGGACCTTGGGAACAAACCTGGGGACACTGTCCGGGTTCCTCCCCCCATGGCCCAGCTGAACATTCCTGTTCTTCCCAACCGCTTTGATCTGACCACTGTTACCCAAAAAACAACCACTTCTTGGGGGCCCCAGCCTCAGGCTGCGTCAGGATCCCAGAACTGTTACCTGCTTCCATATCCCATGAAAGTGTGGATTTCAGTGTCCAGGAGAAGAGCTTTAGGCACCTCAGCAGGACCAGCACCACCCAGTGCAGCCAGTCCCTGCCTGTGGATCCATGGGATCCGTTCCCTCTCACCCCAATCCTCTCAAAAAGCTGCCCAGCAAAAGTTTCCAGAGTGGCTCATATGTTTTTAAAATACTTCCCAGTCCATGAGTAGCCACGCTCAGTGAAAATTGTATTTTCAGGATTTAAAAGCAGCTTCTCTGAGAGTTTTCCAGCTTACAACCACCCCCAAGGATGTTTTTAACATTCCAGTAAATAAGGGACTAAAGAAGAACTCTTGATTAAACAGAAGAAAACCTGAACTGTTTTAAATCCACAAAACCTGAATATTTTTTAAATCCTTGAAAGCGCATTAATGGGCTTAGTGGTTTGTTAATGATTTTATTTTTACGCCATTTTCTTAGGACCACACGTTTGTTTTCCACAAATATCGACGTGCCAAGGAAACTTAAAAAACTGCTCAGGAGGTACTTTGTGTTCACTTCTGACTAAGAGGGACGAGCACTTGAACAAGTTTGGAGTGTTTGCAGCCTCTTCAGTGTTTCAAAACCACCTTGGAGTCCTCAGCACGGCACAGGAGGAGGTTCTTGGCCTGAAATCTGATGGGGTTTGATTTATTTTTAAGGACATTGCAGATGTGAGCACTGCCCTGGTGGAAGCCTCTGCTGCCTGTTGCATTCAACAAAACATTTTGTGCCGAAATACAAATTCTATCCCTCCACAAATACCTGGGCAATGCTTTATTCTGGGGGCTCCTTCCCACATGTGCAGTGTTTGCTCCCTCCCAGCTGAGTGTCCTAAGCCACAGAACAAGCCATGAATCTCCCAGGATTCTTGTAATGGCTTTTAAACCCTGCATTGTGGGCTGTTTATGGCACAGTTGCATTTGCTTTAGAGATTTGTTTTAATGCTGTTGGTGTTATTTGGAGAGATATTAAATTCAAACAGCTTTATGCTTGCTAATAAACATCTATTACCATTACAGACATTCTGATATAAAAGCCTCATACAGGTGCTTTCTCTCAACTATGCAGATTTGATTGATTAGGCCACAGTAGTTTATTTTACACTTCAGTGGTCACTAAATCTATCATTAAGATTAAAAATTGCAGTTTGTGCAGTCTGGGAATAACTACACATTTAAGCTGTGAAATAAAAGTCACTTTACCAAAATTCAGGGGAAAGGGGAGGAGGGTGGGGGGGAACACAACGCAGAGCAGCTTAAAAGAAAAACAGTTTCGTAACACCTTACTCAGTTCTTCAGAAGATGAATTTCATGGAATCACAGACTGGTTTGGGTTGGAAGGGACCTTAAAGATCATTTTGTTCCACCCCCTGCCGTGGGCAGGGACACCTTCCACTGTCCCAGGTTACTCCAAGCCCCGTCCAACCTGGCCTTGGACACTTCCAGGGATCAGGGGCAGCCACAGCTGCTCTGGGAAATCCATTCCAGGGCCTGCCCACCCTCACATGGAAGGATTTTTTCCGTATTTCTATATATCCACCCTGAACTTCCCCTCTGTGAGTGTGAAACCATTCCCGCTTGTCCTGTCACTCCAGGCCCTTGTAGAAACTCCATCTGCATCGTTCTTGTCGGCTCCTTCAGGAGCTGGAAGGCCACATTTAGGTCACCCCGAACCTTCTCCTGTCCGTGCTGAGCATCCCCAGCTCCCTCAGCCCTTCCTCGTGGGAGATGCTCCCCGCAAACACAGACCCCGTAAAGCCCCGGGCTGCAAAGCCGCGGTGAAGACGATTCTGCCCCATCCGTACCTGGGCCGCAGCGAGCCCATCCCCTCGGGGCACAGTGAGACCCCCGGCATCCCCCGGGGAGCAGTCCCGTGGCGTTTCGCCCCGCTGCCACCGGAGCAGCCGCCGGAGCCGCGCTCCGAGGAGGGACTTGGCCGACTCCAGGCGCGACATTTGCGCTCGGGATCGCGCCTGCAGCGCGGGGTCATTTGTTACTGTCTCCTGCTCGAGCTGCAGCACGGTGCCCACCAGCCCCGGGTCCATCCCCCCGTAGCTCCGCGGAAGCCCAGGCTGCCGAGCCGTGCTCCGACAGTGACCACCTGGGAGCAGCTTGATAAATGGCCAGTTTATAATGCTGTCATGCCAGCTTTGTCCTGGGGGAAATGTGTGTCTCTCTCAAAACAGCTTATTACCAACCTGTGGCTGGGGCCATGATCAATCACGCTGATCAGATATGGCAAACATGGTAACTGATATAAAGAAGATTTCTCGCTACACAGTTTGAGGTTAACGTGACAAATGATGGAGTGAGAAGGAATAACTTAGTGGGAAAAGCCAACTCATTAAAGGCTGAACTTAGGAGTGGTTTTGGGAAGCAGAGTTAACAACACGTCCTTGTGACACGAATTCCCTGCTCGTTGAGGTAACCCTGAATACATTCCCTCGCAAATTCCGCGTATAATCCAGAAGGAATGATTTTTTTTAAACACGCAGTCTGATTGTAAAGGGAAATTTAACCCCCCTACACCCACCCAGTACTCGGATGTGATGGGTTACGGTGCAGGCAATGCAAGATTCCAGGTGAAAAGCCCAGGGCAGAGATACACCTCATCTTGCCAAAATGCCAAAATATTTTGAAGGGATTCTATTGTCAGCCAGAGCAGAGCTATCTGAGAATGATGCTCTCCCCAGAATTCAATCTATTTGCCTTCAAAATCACAGAGGAAGAACAGTGGAACCCTGGGCATGCATAACCCACCCATGGCAATTTCCTAAAACATAAACACACAAAACACGCCCTGTAAAACAAGACCCAAGGACGTCTCCATTTGGTCCCTTTTACACTCCCAGGATTTCTCTGAATGCTCTGAGCATCAAATCCCTTTAATTTCCCTGCTCACACAGTTCTGAGCCCAAATCTGGGGGAACTGGGCTCCAAATCTGTCCCGATATCCTTTTGGTCTGGAGCAGGGAGCATCCCTCCAGGATCAGCACACAGAGCTGCAGCTCTTGGAGACCCTCTGGCAAACATCTGATATTATTCACTTGACTGAGTTTGTGAAAATGAAGCCTTATTTGCTGGCAAAATTAATGAGAAAAGAGTCTTCAATGAGACAATAATTTATGGCTTCCGCCCGAAAGGGAAACTCGTCCGACTCGATTCCTTACAGGAAAGGCAGATATTTTGGGGGAAAAGTGTGGATTTCTTTCCAGAAACATGGTCTGTCATTTCAAAACTGGGTTCTTAGCTGGGTATTTTTTATTTTATGAAACCCTTCCAGAATTGATGAAGGTTGGAATAAATGGCCCTTTGTTCCCCTTCCCGTACCAGTGCATTTAATGACGGCGAAATAAAATTCTGCTCCGTGGCTGCCCGCCAGAGATCTGATGATACAACCAACTCACAACATATTTCAAATTTTGTGCTACACTGAAAATTGAGACGCATTCAGATAGGTTTGGGGCTGCACACATCCAGCATTATCTCCTGTTAGTGCACGGAAAAGTGAGAGCTGCGAATCGTGTCCTTCTCCCCGAGACTCCCATCTCTAATCCGGCCGTAAACACCAACTCTCTGCCTTTCAAACGCAGCAAACTGCCACGAGAAAAGCCAGAAATGCATCAGACAATAAAAAGAGGGATAATGGCCACCAAACTCCACTCTTCTCCCCCCTCTTTTTTGAACAGATAGGTTTTAGACTCTATAATAATCACGCAGCTAAGATACAAGGTCTCTTGTTGGCAATAACCTACATGACATGACTTAGAAGGCAGGTGTTACTGTAATTAGCTATTGTTTGACTATCAAAAGTCAGAGCTGATTAAAGCCACTAAGTACAAGTGCACTATTTTATTTCAAAGAATATTATGAACTGCATGCTGGGACTCTTTCACTGCGGCCCTACCTTCCGGAGTCTGCTAAGAGCCCATGCCAGCAGTAATCAAAACTAAAATCTGCATAAACCTTCAGGGTTTTAATTCAAGCAGAGCCCTTTCATTAGAAATATGTTACTTTATGAAATCTGGTCGCCAGCAAGGGGAGAAAAATGTGACTTCTTAAGAAAAGTGAATGGCATCTCTTTAGTGATTAACCCAAGATTAATGGAGGCTCCTACTGCTCGGCCTAAGTCCATTTTATTGCTAATTCATTTAGGTACTATTTCAGATGTACTTGATGAAAGTCACCTGCTAAGAAGTCATGTTTTGGCAAGCAAGGATAGCCATTATGGTCAAATCCCAAATAGAATTTTTATTAAAGAAGCTTTGAAAAGTGTCTTGTATTAGTCTTTCACAGACATACCATTTAATGTGCTCAATTAGTTAAAAATTTGGGGCCCAAGTCACTAATCAAACATTCATAATGCTTTTTTAAAATATTCTTTTAGTCCACATGCATCTCTTAATGTCCCAGGTAGGATGAACACTGCACTGAACAGGGACATTTATATTCAGACAAAAGCAGCAGTGCTGAGACTCACCAAGAAGTGGGTGGGATTTGGGTAAGTGCTCGGTGGGATCCCTGAAATGTTGGCTTGGCAGAGCATCTCTTTGTTCCCCGGGATGCTGTGGGGAGTGGAGACTTATGCAAATCACATGTTCCTCAAACTGTACCTAATCATCCAGCTCTGGCTTATGTGCACGTTTGGAGCATGAGGTTTGATCCCTTCAGCACAAATCATTTTGGTTTTTGACTTTTCTGCAGTTTGATCTTTCAATAAATGTCAGCTTGGGGGATTTCGTGATTGAGAGCCCGGAACCCTGGCCCTGTGTGCACCCCGAGATCTTTTCTACCCACACAAAGCACCTCCACAGCCCATCCAAAGTTCCTCCCCATTTTGGGCAAGGTTCAGCCTGATCCACGGGCAATTCCATGAGCGTGGACGTCCCTGTTAGGGGTTCCTACCCTTCCAAGACACTGAGCAACCCACGGTGCTCCATCAGAGGCTCTGATGGTCTGAGCTCTGCTTCCCTCACTGAGCAGGGAAATCCTGACAGCCAGCCCAGGAACACTCACCCTGCAGAGGTAAAAACCCTGTTGCAGAGGTAGGTCTGGGCATCACAGAGCTTTAATTGTGCCCTTCTCTTTCAAAAACGGAAAAAAACCCCAAAGGTGGTGCTGGGGAAATGATCCCAGGTGAGGAAGATGCCTGGATGCTGCTGCTCTGCTCAGCCCCTCACCTGCCAGGCACCAAAACCCTGCCCTGGTGAATTATTGATAACATTGCTGATAACCACCACTCATCTCAGTGCTCACACTGGTTTGGGTGCTCGTGTTCAAAGCCAGAGCTGAGAACCCCCCCCTGACAGCCTGCTCTGCTTTGTACCTGCCAAGGATGAGACAGTTTTGGTGACAGAAAGTGGCAAATCAATCAAAAACTGTCTGCTTTGGGTATTCTGGCTTGTTTGGAGCTCTCTCCACACTGGGGGTGATGATTGACTTTGTAACCCAACAGCACACACGACTCAAACCCTGCTCTGAGAAGGGAAACAATCTGGTTCCTAAATTTATTTTTTTTTTAAATTTGTTAATGACTGATCCAGTTTCCAAAATACTGACTGGAGCTGTCAGGATCAGTGAGAGCCACAAAACCAGGAGTGCAGGTGCAGGGTGCCCCAAAACAGACAAACAGCTCCCGGATGGGGTGTCAACCTCCCTGTCAAGGGGAGCAAAGTTTCCAACACTCCCGTGGCAAAATTCAGAATTACCAGGAATGGCAACACATCCTGTGGTGGAATTCTGCTCCTGGGAGACTCCACAAAACCCAGCCTGGACTTAAAGCCCTTGGCTGGGGGAATGTGGCACTAAAGGAGCCGCCTGGGTGTGATAACAAAGTTACCCTAATCTGTCCCTCTTGTGTGCTGGGGCACTCACACATGCAAATCTTGTCTTGTTCCACCGTGTTTGTTCACCTCCAGAGTCCTTCGGTGATTCAAATCTGTGTCTTACTATCCTATAATACCCTTGTCTAACAGTTCTTTTTAAATGCATGTGTTAATTATCTTGCCACCGCTGTAATTTCTCCCTGTAGTCCATTAATTAAGAGGTCACAATCTAAGAGCATGTTTACCCAATAAGCTTTCTTTTTTAATTATCCTAATTGCTTGGATACTGACAAAGACTCCATCCCTCCCCTTCCTCTGAGTGGATTAGAAAACGACATTTCAAAGCCCCACACAATGATGGGTCTGTAAAACACACATATATTTATATCTGTTTTTATAACTCCGTGATGTTCAAACATCAAAGGTCAGCGAGACACAAGGCTCTGCGTTTGCATGGCTGTATAAATGTAGAGGCAAACTGCCCTCCATTAATTGATCCATTAGCCTGGAATGTTCTATTGGTCAGGGAAAATATAAGCAAAATCTTCAGAATAGGAACGAGATGGTTGTTCACAGCTTGGTGTGTCCTGGAGACCACCAGAGCCTCCTATCTCTGCCTGCTCCTGCAGGGATGGCTTTGGATAAAAGCAGGCAGAAATAGAAATAAATAAGGAAAAAGCACCCAGCTTTCACTGCAGCCAGGATCAGTTTTATTCTCCCTGTCCCCAATATTCCCTTCCCGTGGGTCACATCTCAGCAAGCTGATCCCAAAACCTTTTTTACTGACTTTGCAGAACTCAACAGACAAAATCTCTACCACTTAAACAATTTTAAACCCTTCCTTTTGTCAAGTTTTTAAAAGGGAAAAGCAGCTATTTGAATTCCACATAGGATTTTAACACAACAATTAGCAGAAGTCATGTCCAGAAAAATTACTACTGTGACAGAATGTGAAACAACATTTGATATGTCAAGTAAAGTGATTTTTTTTTTTGTTTTAATAAAGCCAACATCTCATTCAGACCAGTCATCTCAGGAACTATATAACAGAAGTATAATTACTTAGAAATTGCTTAGGTAAGCGTGATTGATGCATGGTAAATAGATGTTTCCAGCACTTATTGTTTCTTCCTGATGGATTAGGAAGAGTTGTTTAACAGTTCATTTGACCAGTCTCTCCTGGTGTTTCTCGAGTCTGGCTGTGCCAGTCAGCACCAGCAGTTCCTGGTAGTTTAAGTCTCTTTAATAAAGATTAAGATGTCAGAGGTCCTGCATTGCACAAAATCCCGATTTTATTAACTTCTCATTATCAGCTGAAACATGAAGTGCATTTCTTTTCATCTGGAGAGCAGCACTTTCTCAAGGGAAAGGACAGATACATCAGACACACTTAGGGTGGTTTAGAGCGGGTTTGCCCCAGCCTTGCCTGATGCTGGGGAGCATTTTCTCACCCAAGGGCATCCCATACGTGGATGTTTCTCCCCAAAAAGTGTTTGGACACCACGGCTGTGGACAGGCTGCTGAGCTGGCAGTGGGGCTGAGCACTCACACTCCAGCACTTCAGTCAGTGCAGCTTCCATGAAAGAACAGAAGTGCTGGGCAGGAGAACTGAGACCTCAAAAGTCAGGACTCAGCCAACATTTCCTCACACGCAGCAGACCTTGAGGAGTCACAGCAGCAAGACCACACAAAACTCATTGAAAGGGATCCCAGAGGCGTCCAAAGTGCACCCTGACCAGCAAGGCAGCTAAATTCTGATGCCATCAAAGTGAACCCAGGCAGCACCAGATAAAGTGAAACTGCAGCAGCCCCTTGCAGCTCCAGGGTCGCTGGGGAAAGGCTCCTGTTCAATCCCGTGTGCTTTATCACCACCCTCACCCCAAAACCCCGCAGGTCACTGCTACACCAACAGATGCTGCAGCAGGATCACACTCCCAGCCACGCTCTCAGGGGATTTCTGAAAGCTGACAAATTGATGTATTTTGCATATTTTAAAAGCGAGTCTTTGTCGAACTTCTCGTTTTGCGGGCTGCTGATTGCAGGGAGGGCAGAGCTGGCCCTGTGTGTGTTTGAACAGGCTGGCTCTTGCTGGGAAACTCTCCACGGAAAGAGTTAAGAGGGAAAAACAGTTGTGGTGTAACCCCGGCCCTGCAGCACGGGATCCCAGCCCCAGCAGCCTCCCGGGAGGGTTAAGCTCTATTACTTCTGGTCCCTGACACTGCTAATGGCACTCTCCAACTAATTGCATTTCTATACCTCCACATACGGCCGGGCAACAAATAAGCCCTTTAATCAAACAGCTTCATCTACTTCTAATTAATTCCATTTCTATGGCTTTTTAAGAGCACAGGAACATACAAAGATAGGGATGGTGGAGCGCGTTCCGTGCCGGCTGCCGACAGCTGCCCTGCTCAAGATGTGTCCCCACATCACACCTTCCGTGTCCCACCTGCCTGGGATTAGGTTTTTGACTTTTCTGCGCTTCATTCTTTTGATAAATGAGAATTTAGGGGTTGTCGTGATTCGAGAGCCCGGAACCCTGGCCCTGTGTGCACCCCGAGATCTTTCCTACCCACACAAAGCACCTCCACCAAAGCCCACGAGTGGCTGTGTGGAACCATCTGTGATTCCCTCAGCGAGCTGCCGTTTGCCACCGGGTTTAATCGCTTTTTCTTCCACCAGAACCAGCGCTGGCCTTGCCCTGCCGGCGCTCAGGGACGACTGTGGCATCAGCTGAGCAAACAGAGGGGGGTGTTTGCACACCCAGACCCAACGCAAAGCCTTCAATTCGAGGCCCACCAGCTTTGAAGGAAATGCTGATTCCTCCCCGGCATTTACTTGTTTGATAAAACAGGCCGATGTAGCAGGGAAAACAACAACAACAAAAAAATCCCTGCTCTGGGTATTTAGGAAAGAGAACCACATCTGCCGGGAGCTGCCTGTTGCAAAGGTATGTATGTACAAAAGGCACGATAAGTGGGTGCTGAGCAGCGAGGAGTGGCAATTATCAGTTGCACATATCATTAGAGTCTCTCCGCTTTTCAATGGCACGGAGCTCCCGACGCCGTGTTTGCTGGGCCAGGTAAAAGGGGACTCTTAATACTGTGCAAATATGACTTACCAAAGGACTTTGCTTTCTCACCTATTCTCGGGCTTTTCAAATCAACATTATTAATTGGTGCCTTATCGCTAAGTGCTGTCTGGCAGTTAAAGGATGTTTCCACCCAGTGCAACGATACATAGAAACTCAGCAATGTCAGCCACAAGGACAAAGAACTGCCATGTTGAAACAGCAAAATGCTTCGACACCTTAAATCTTCCTAAAAAAGCACTGAGCATTCCAGCATCCACTTGCAGCTGTTATTCTGTATTCTATCATCCTTGTTCTGACTTAATATATGAATTCAGAACTCTGGCTTACAGTTGCAACTATTAGAACTTCTACTCTTTCTTTCCTTCTTTCTTTCTTTCTTTCTTTCCTTCTTTCTTTCTTTCCTTCTTTTCTTCTCTCTTTCTTTCCTTCTCTCTTTCTTTCTCTCTCTTTTGCTCTTTCTTTCTTTTGCTCTTTCTTTCTTTCTCTTTCGCTCTTTTACTTTCACTTTCTTTCACTCTTTCTTTCACTCTTTCTCTCCTCTTTCTCTTTTTCTGTCTTCCTCTCTTTTTCTTTCTCTCTTCTTCTTCGCTCCTTCTCTCTCTCTTTCTCTCTTTTTCTTTCTCTCTTCTTCTTCGCTCCTTCTCTCTCTCTTTCTCTCTTTTTCTTTCTCTCTTTCTCCTTCTCTTTCTCTTTCTTTCTTTTCCTCTTCCTCTCCTGCACTCCTTCTCTCTTTATCTCTTTCTCTCTTTTTCTTTCTCTCTTTCTCCCTTTCCTTCCTTTCCCTCTGCTTTTCTGTTATCCAGCTATGTATAACCACACGTTTTACCATCTGGATCAACTGGTTTCCATGCTGGATAACTCAGCTATTTCCAGCCCCTCAGATCACCTTGCTCTCCACCTGCCAGCTCTCCTGAGCACCAAATCCACTTGAAAACGGAGAAAAATGTTCTGCTGATAAGGAAAACCGAACACAAAGAGCGCGACACTTCCCAGGCACCATTAAAGGGAGGCAAAAAGAGCCTAAAACGAGAAGAAAAGCTTTCAGTGCCCCCAGCTCGCCTTTTCCCCGTGTGCTGGGGGCCGCACGTGCGGAATGAAAGGACAGTGGGGCTCCTGCCTCCCTCACCGCCTCTCGGCGATGAGCGAGATAAACCGGTGAGCGCCTGGGAGGGAGCGGCGCAAGCGATCCCGGCTCCCCCATTCTCCTGCAGGACTGCGGCGCTCCAGGCCGGCCTGGCAGGTGTCTGTAAACCTCTCAAAGCCTGCAGGGGCAGGTGTTTTATCTCCTCCCCAGAGAGCCCGCTCAGGTGCTCAGCTATTCCAGGGCCTCGTTTTTCTCAGCATCCAACCCAAACCTTTCTTGCTACGGGGCTGGTTCCTCCCGGGCCGGTTCTGGCGGGTGCGGGACACAGATGGGCGACCCTTGACGCAGAGTATGAATTTCAGCTGCTTCTTTTACAGCGTGACATCTGCTTATCTTAGAGAATTTTCCTCTATGAGCACAAAATCAGATCGAATTCATTTATTTAAAGGATTTCTGTGCCTCTGAAAGAGGGTTTCCCTCTGCCACCACGCTGGCCTTGCAGTTTTACAACAGCAAACCCGTGAACTGAGATGCTCAGCAGCTTTTTTCTTCTTCTTTTTTTTTTTTTTTTTTTTAAGAAGTGGTTATTCATTGATATTTAAAGAAAAAGCTAACAAATATTTGATGTGCTGTGTTAGCATGAAAGGGGGGAGCCCTGTGCAAGCACAGAGAGCACAGGTGAGCTGTTTTATGGGACTTGAAACAAGCTGGGGGGGAAATGGGGCTACTACAAAGGTAAATCCTGGCTGGGTAAATACAGAGAGAGAGAGGTTTGGTTATCCTCAAATGGGAGAGAGAGGCACCAAGCACATGGCTTTATAATTCAGAGTTTGAGACATCTCCAAGCACCACAGAAAAAGGGCACAAGAAGCACAAGACTGAGGGAAGAGCAGAGATACAGGAGGTCAGTGAGATCACTGTCCTACCCAAAGAGAGTCCAGCAGGTTTTCTGACTGACACTGAATATTCATTTAACCACAGAGCTGAGAAATGTACAATTAAAGAGGGAGAGCTGGAAAACCCCCTCTCCCTCTTTAAAGCCTAAAATCCGCTCATTAAGCCAATCAATTTGTGGTTCTCCTTGGTGGAGACTCAATCCATGTAGATATATATTTTACAAGTCCCTTTTCTTGAATTCTACTCCTCTTCAAGAAGCAAAACACACTCAAAGCCTTGTCCAGCTCTACAGGATTTCTGCACTTTCAGAGAAAAAGCAAAACTTCATTAGTTTCTTTTCTCATCATTTATGTGCATAAGCTTCCAACATTTCCAGGCTTTCCCTGGCATTACAAACAGAGCAGAGAAAATGCAACAAGAAAATCTATTCCTTGGGTATTTCCAGCCCAGTTAGTTTGAGGAATTAGAAGAAATCTATGAAAGAAAAAAAACCCCAATAAAATCATGTGCAAGGTTTTCATGCATGTTTTTCAGACCAAAGGGGTTCTGATGGATTTCAGAGATGCATCCAAACTTCAGAGCAGGTTTCCAAACCAAACATGGCTGCAAACCCTGACATCCATCAGCTGCTCGTTTGCCAACCTTCCTATCATGGAGCAAAAAGGACCATTTAAAATTGTCTCAGGTTATTCTGCTTTCATGGCTATTTTGCCCTGTAACACTTTGAAGTCACCAGAACACAAATATTCATGTTGCAAATGGTTAAAGCCTTGCTCTGGGCCCAGCAGGAATGTGGACATACATCAGGATGAAATAATAAATCTCATTTTTCTGACTTCCTTGCTCTGAGAAAATCGTGCTATCAGGATAATAACATTTCAAATGTCCACGACTGACCATTATGACTTCTTTTCTTGGAATTAAATGCTTTAAATAACAGAATGGATCATTAGGCTGTGTGAACAGCAGCTGGACATGAAGTGTTTTGTCTAAAGCCAACCCAGCTCCTGGATGAGGATGGGATTTGCTGGATGGTTGAACATCTGGGATATAGCCATGCCTTGGAAAAAGGAGTGTGATTTAAACCCCAGTGCTTCCAGGAGTGCCCAGTTTGTACCCGTTCTCAGCAGGGGATGCTCTGGGGTCTGCAGGAAAGGCCATCAGAGCAAAGAGCAAAGGAGCATATGGTGAGCAGCAGACCTGGAACGGAGGGTGGGACACTATTCCAAGCTGAAGTTTTTGTTGGCAAAAGGACTGGCAAATCCAAAGAGCCAGGAATAAATTGCTGCTGGAACTGAGGACATGTTCGAGTCATCAGCAGACACAAAGCCTGAGAGGAAGGATCTTACTCAGGGACAGCACAACCTCCTTAGGAAAAATTGCACATCCTTCCTGCTTGGCATTGCAGGAAACCAGGAAAATAATCCTCCAGGATCCCTCTGTTCCCAACAGGAATTTAGGGGAAAGAGAGACACCCAGGCAGAAAAAAGGAATGAGGTCAGTGTAAGGGGCATCCCAAGCCCAGACAGAGCTGAGTTCCAGCTGAGGGTGTTTTCCTGTGGATGGATTTACATGGCAACCCTGGCCCCAGCACAGAAGTTTTCCAGGATTCACCTTTTTTAAAATTCCCATGACAAGGAAAATGATTAATCTCCATTTCATGGCAGCAGGAGCTGAGCAAGAGACTGCTTGGACTTGCCAAGATAACCAGAAGAAAAGTCCAGCTTATTTCTGGGCAGCACTACAGAAAGAGGGAAAAAACTAAACCAGGTATTAAGGGAAGAGATGAACAAAGAAAGTCAAGACTTTCTTGGTTTTACAAATAAATGTAAGTAATTGGAAGGGCAAACATTGAAAAAAAAAAAGAAAATTCCTTTTGACTCATTTTTAAATTGAATATTTCAGGAAAGAAGAATTTAACACTGTCCTAAAAACTACCTTGAGGCAGCAGCACTGATACAAATTTCCAGAGTTTTCCCGGACTTTTTGGGAGGAAGAACCAACATTCTGGGGCAGACGAGCTGAAGCTTCAGACTGAAATTCCAGTGGAAACTCAGGGAAGCAGTTCCTTTAGGAGCTGAGATTTGTTCCTCTGGAACAGAAGGAATTATTGCACCAAGCAGGGGCTAAGATGTCCTGACAGCAGCAGGGCAGAACTATCTCTGCAGCAGTTATTAATGAGCTGGAAAAATGCTGGGTAACAAATTCACCTCCCCTCCCCAAGGCCAGAATTCATGGCAACAAATCCCTAAAATAATCAACTAACTCTGGAAGATTAGGAGAGGGGATGCCTCCAGATGACAGAAAATTTCTTAATTTCAGTTACTTATAAGGTCACATTAAGCAGGAGGAAAACTTCCTCCAAAGTTTATAAATTAGTTTCTAATCTATTCCACAGCTTTCAGTATTTCTGGTCTATATTCTGTGTTACGGTCTAAAATAAGGAGGGGAAAAAGTAATAAAAAAATGAATTGCTTGGGTTAGCCAAGAAAGGATTTAAGCACTTAATTTAGACTCCTCCTGCTGCCACTACTATTATTATATCTATATTTTTATATATATTTATGCATGTTTACGGAGTGTTGCTGAAATTTCCAGAGGGAAGGCAACTTTGAACATCACAGAGGAGCTGACTTCTGGTGATTACTTTTCTTTATTTTTCTCCCCAAACTGTCCCGTGAAAAATAAATTTGGTTGGGTTGGATTTTTTTTCCAGAACATGTATTTTATCATCTCATAGAAATCTTGTAGAATCTAAAATCAAAACACATCAAAATATATTGTGGTCCTGCAATGCCAGTGACAACAGTGACACCTTCACTGCTCTGCAGAACCTTGATTTATTTCTAGTACAAAATATGAAAAAAAAACCAAACAAAAAAAGCATTTTTTGGTTTTGTTATGTTATGTATATTTATATTTAATTATTGTTCACTGGCACCCAGTTCTTTGCATTCTGGCTTTCATTTTTACAGCAGCACCATTGGGGCTGGACCCAACTTCAGGTCACTCTGGTGGTTCCTCACCCCCACACTCCCCTTCCCTCCCTCCCCAGCTGCTGTCCAGGCTTTCCTGTTTATCCAGGGAGCTCCAAGGGGCTCCTACCTGACCCAAACTCTCCTTCCAATGGCATCAACCCAGCCCTGCACACCCCTCAGGATCCCAGGTGACACTCATGGAACCATCTGGCTTCTCTAAGGTGTGGAACCACCCAGTAAAACCCAGTTCCAGGTTCCCCACTGGAACGGGAGCCTGTCCTGGGAGTGATCCCTGCTCCCTGCTCCTCCTAAAAATCTGCAGCTGGCACAGGGCAGCTCCCTCCTCTGCTGCTGCATCAGCTCCCACCCACCCCAGAGGTGGTTCTGAATGCAGACCTGGCTCCAGGACCTGATCCCAGGACCTGGTCCCAGCAGAGCCCTCGTGGCTCTCTCAGCTCAGCATCCGAGGGGAGCTGCAGAGCAGAGGGAGGGGAGGGGGCTGTGTGTGTGTTACCTTCCAAGCTACCACACAGCCCCGGAATCCCACAGGCTACCATTCCAAAATTTGTGATGTTTTGTCTACTCTGGTGATTTAAGGTTTGTCAGAAAATGACAGAAAGGCCACGGGGCCAAGGGCTTCCTGATGACTGAGGATTTTCTTTCACATGACCTTCCTGAAGTTGATTTTGGGCTCCAGACAGTGCTGCCTTCAGCTCTGACAGGGGCCGGCTGGCAGCAGATTCATGGGGATCTCTGGGGCATTCTGGCATTTTCAAACTGAGCCGGGGCTGTAATGCCTCCTAATCATCCAGAATATTGTTTCAGCCAGCAGGATGGAAATGCCAGCCCCTCACTTTGGTGAGCAGGGAAAAGGAGCCCGTGCTCCTGATGCAAACAATTAAAACCACGTCGGATGTGAGCGGATAAACACCAACGAGGAGCGTTGGCATTTCATGGATGACAGTGCACGTGGCTTTTAACAGGGGAGCACTGAAATGAATTTTATAGACACAGAGGGGAAAGGAGGATTGGGAGAGAAGTGTCAAAACTGCTAATTTGTGTTCAAAGTCTTAATTTGTTTTCAAACTCTTAATTTGCGTTCAAACTCTTAATTTGTGTTCAAACTGTTAAAAGTGTGAGCGTTCCCACAAACCCCAAGCAAAGGGAGCAGGGACCAGCACGTGAGGGTTTCACCAGCACGTGAGGGTTTTTTTATTTAGGAAACTCTTGGCTATAAAAAAGTTTATGAATCTTGAATTTGCATGTGTTATTAGCATCACTGATTACTCAGGCAAAATGTCTTAATGAGTCTCCTTTGCGCCCTCATCACAGAACCATGGAATGGTTTGGGTTGGACCTTAAAAATCATCCCATTCCACCCCTGCCACGGGCAGGGACACCTTCCACTGTCCCAGGGTGCTCCAAGCTCTGTCCAACCTGGCCTTGGACACTTCCAGGCATGGGGTACCTCGTGCCAGGGCCTCAGCACCCTCACAGGGAAGGATTCTAAATCATTTATTTTGCCAAAAGAGCAGCCACCTGTCTTCTCACCTTCACAGAAATGCAGTTTCTAACTCAAACCCAGCCCAAAGTCTGTGTGTCTGTGCTTGAGATGCATCAAGATGAGAAGGTGACCTCTCCTAAAAGTGCCTGGAGTTGAGGGACACTTTTATCTGAGGGGCTGCTGCTCACTGCAGGCGTGTGTCACCTGAGCCATGCATGTGAGCAGCTCGGCAGCACATTCTGGACACCTCCTCAGCCCCAGCAATGCAGGGGAATCAGACACAGGCTATAAATCAGTGCTGGGGAACAGCTCGACATCGCAGCTCCGGGCTTTGCCCCGGAGCGAGGAGGAGAAGAACCAGCTTAACTCACAAAAAGGTCTTCTTTGGTGTTCACACCGTACCCAAAATCCCCATTGTTTGCCACAGAGGAATGGGAAATTGGCATTAACCACTTCATAGCCTGCAGCAGTGCATGGAGCCATGGGACAGCCACTGTTCCACCTTGTGCCCCGCGTGTGCCCGGGGCTGCCCCAGCTTTCTGCAGACATGGAGAGAGCAAACTTAACCACTGCAAGTCCTCTTAACTTGGCCTGATTTATGGGCTCAAAACCCCCCGAGATGTCTTCATGGAGCCCTTTCTCATACCCACACTCACTAAACAACCCAGCCCAAACATCTGTATCACAGAAATTCAACATACAATGTTATTCCTGCAAAATAATTTAACCATCGCTTTCTTTGCCGACTTTTCCATGCCAGCCTTGCACCTTTTTTTTTACTTTACATGCTTCATTTCAGCAAAATCAAGGATGCAAACTTCTTAGAAGTACTTAGTTTCCATGGAAACCTAAGCTGACCGCAACATTATTGTTCTCAAGAGGGAACTGACTTTACTATATGTTCATTCACTGAATTAATGGACTCCTGGTTCTTTTATTAGCAGCTCTCTAACAATAGAAAGAGAGAAATGTTATAAAAAAGACTCTCAGACAACTGTCCACTCTTTTGTCCAGGGCTTATTGGAATGACGCAAGTCTATTCAGGAAAAGATTATAAAAATCAACTCAAAGCTGCCTGTGTTTGTGGCCGCTAAATATACCTTTATTTCATAAAGATACAACCTATAAAACAAGCAAATTAAAGCTCTTTCTGAAATAGTAACTGTGAAGCAGCAGCCCTGGAGAAATGGGGCTTTAGCTCCCAAATCTGGGATTGTTCCCCCCTCCCACGGCGTTGTGGAGCATCTTTAACCCCCAGTTCTGTGTAAATGCTCAGCCAGGATGAGGATCGTGCACGAACTGGAGGGGGGTGGTTCTTCAATACCCAGAAAAGTGAAGAAAACTCACCGAAATCTGTGGGCTTAAATCCTCCCTGAGAGTTTTAGAGCACCTTCCACGAGCTGGGGATAATACACCCCCGTTAAGTGCCGAAATGCAATTTGTGCTGCAAAGGCCGCGGCTCGGAGCAGGCCGGGCTCAAAGCTGCAATTTGCTCTTTGTGGGTGCACAAAGCGCTGCCAGCCCCCGCTCAGGCCTGGGGCTTTGGCCTGCCCAGTAATTGCTGCACAAAAGACAGCCAACAGTTCCCTTGCTCTTCCCTAACTACCTTCCTGACTGCTTATTGAAGTCTGATTTCTTACTCCTCTGGGTCATCATTCATCAGCCCCGCAGATCCCGCCGGGAGAGCCCGGCCAGACCTCTCCACATCCCTCCTTGCCAGAGGCCATTCCTGACGGCCCCGTGATATAGAAAATGTCTTCACAGCGACCCGGCGGGACGGGCCACGGCCGTAATGCCCAAATAATCATTTTGCAAATTATCATAATTATCAATCAATCATCCCCGCGCGAACAATGTGCTCCCGAAGTATCAGATGGTTCCTGTGACCTGTAGCATTTTGGATATAATAATAAACCCGGGGAGATTTATGGCCCCATCCCGCTTCGCATCTGCAGCAGCAAAACACTCGCTGGGGTTTTGCTTTTGCTTTGGAGCCGAAAGCTTTCCTCGTACCTGGGTTTCTTGTTTGCTACTTGATGCTTTTTTAAAAGGCCAAAATTTCCAATCACACCCAGTTTTCTAAAATTCACTTTATTTTTAAACAGAAATCTGTGTGATTTGTGAGCACAGAATAATCGTGCTGCTTAAATTGCTTTACTCCACAGCCTCATCAGCATTTTATTTACAGCTTCTAATATTTGGCAATGTGGGAATGAGGCCAGCCAGAGGAGGGGGGAAAATTGGTTTTGTCTTCAGTTTTTGTTGTGTTTTGCACAATACCAGATTGAATCCAACCCTTTTGAAGCCGATAGCATCTCCCGCTCCCTGTGCAGCGCATTCTTGTTAATGGATAAATTCAAGCTCTCCAGAAAGTCAAAGAATAAATTTAAAGCCTTTTGCCAAATGCCTATCCTATTGGATTTTGATAAGACGGCTATTGAGCTTTAATAATGTCTTCTATCCTTTTTCAGCTGGCCCTTAACATGTCTCTTTATTTGTCCCTAAAGCCTCTTCAGCGATGCCTTTTTATTACAAGTCTCTCAGCTTGCTCTCAGGGGAGACAGGGTCGACAAGAGTGATAGATAGATAACTCTATAGATTATCTCCCACAGATGTTTTCTCTCCAGTAGCCCCTCAGGCTATTCCCTCTAAGTAAACAGAAACTAAATAGAGAGTCTACTGAAGAGAGAAGTCCCTGAGGTCCCTTGTCACCACGGTCAGAAAAACAGCCCGGCCCGGGGAGGTTGGCTGGGAGCTCTGCACACACAGAGAATCCTTCCCCAGCATTCTGGAACCCTCATCCAAAGTGACCCTTGGAGGGGAAAGAAATGCATCTGCTTGGGGGAAAAAAAAAAAAGGTGGTGTGTAATGGGCACAGGCCTTGCTTCCTGCTGGAGGAAGTGGAAATCTTTCAGCTCAAAGTTAAAGCAAAATGACAACGGGGACAGTGACAATGACAACAAGGTGTTTGCTCAATTTATTGAATGCAGTGGAGAAGCTTGGAAAATTCAGAGGGAGAGGACACTGAGCTGCTTTCTAAGCAAAATAAACAGAGCACAGGGACATGGGCTGGGAAAAAGACATTTGGGAGCAGGGGACAATAAACCCACAGGTATTACTCATATTTTTATCTCTGAGTGTCCACATTCAGGGCATTAAAATAACTAAAATAAGTGACTTTCCTCTTTTAATATTGCTTCCACCACTGATGATTTAAAACTAAACAAACAAGATGAGGAGCTTGTGTGTATTTGTCTAAGTTAAACTAAATATCAGCAAGCAAAGGTGATACAAGGAAAGCTCGTTAGGTATACACCACTTTCAATCCATGGAGCAGCATAGATACAGAAAATGATCCTGGATATGGGTCCTTTAATGACATTGAATTATTCTTGTCAGACAACCACAAGCAAAGAAATCAGCTTTGTGGTGTTAGTGGTCCCAGCAGAAATAACAGTAACACGAACAGAAAAATACTGGATACGGTGGGAAATGCTTATTCTTTGTGCTCCAAGCCAAAAAAGAGCCTGGTGTATTCTACTACAGAACAGGCTCTGCTGTGCTGCATCTTCAGACTTTTCCCTGCCTTTCAGTTCATTAAAGTTATGTAAAAGAGTGTTTTTTTTTCCTGGGAGCTTAAGAGCAGAGAGTTCTGGGGTCAGTTTTAAGCAGAGGTTGCTCCCTGCCCATCTCCCTACACCTCTCACTGCCATCACCTTCCCTTCCCTGCTTTTTCCTGGTTTTACAGATTTTCCTCTGCATTCCAGATCTTTGGTTTTTTGCTCTTTCTAGTCCTTGTTAGTGCCCAATTCCAAACCTGTGATGCAGCAGTCAAAGGAAACACTGAAATTATGGTCTCTGCAGCTCCAATTTCCCCCACTCCCAGTTTAAATCAGGCCACCCACTCCAGTTACATTTTTCTTCAGTCACCTTCTTGCCACCAACTCATCTCTGAAGGAATAGGAATAAATTGAAGTCAAATCTCAACTATTGTGTCTTCAGGGATATGACAACTGAATGATTTAGAGAGGCTGGAAAAAGAAATCTTCTCCCGAGAGGGTTTTGTGCCACTGGAGCCAAATGCCAGAGTGCTACTTCCAAACAATTGAGAGATCCTACAAAAATTGTCCGGAGTGATTTCTCATTCTTTAGTTTTCATTTTCTCCTGACTGAAAAGCTGTCTCGCAGTAGTCTTTTCACAAGCCATAAAGTTTAGACTTGAACTCTTTACCTTACTGCTCTGACCTCCTTTACCCCAGCTGTAAAACCCTACTGCCCATCCTTCAATAAATTTATCACCTCATAAACTCCCACTAGTGCTTCTCTACAATGCATTTAAAAGACACAAGTGGAAGGCCAGGCCTTCCCCCCTTGTCAGATATCTCAATTGTCCAGTTTTATACCTGCTGCACAGGGAAATATTTAAGGACACGGCATTTTTCAGACCTGCAGTTTTTGTAACAATCCCCCTTGAAATAAAAGCATGAAGTTTAAATATAAACCCATGGATTGAACATATAAAACTGCCAGGCTCGTGTTTCCCTGTTTCACACAACTCCTGCTCTCTTTGGGGTAATGCAGATCCTGGAGGTGGGGATGGAGAGTTCATTTGTGATATTGTAATTAAAGACTGAGTAAGAAATAGCTGAGCCATGGGGAATTCCCTCCATCCTTGTGGGAAGTGCGTGGGGATAATGAGAACCTGCCACCTTGTCACCATGTCTGTCCAGACAAAAGGATCCCACAGAGGCAGGAACAGACCCTCCATGAGTTATGGAGGTGCCCAAGGTAAAAAGTTCAGCCCTGTTGCCACAGGTCCCTGGCGAGGTCATGGCACGCTCAGAGGATGCTTCCTCTTGGGAGCCTCAGAAATAAAACCTGATCTTTTATTTGTTAACATGGTAAGAATAGAACAGGCCATACTGGACATGTGTCTAAATCCCTTTTCCCAGCCTGACTCTGGAGCCTGGCAAGGATTGCACTTCACTGTGTTTGGCAGAGGGGAGCAAGGGATTCCTTCTAGAAGCAGCGTCGCCTGAAGGATGAGCAGCAGTGGCAGCTGTGGCAAGGTCCAGCCTCAGAGATTTCCCACTCTCGAGAACTTCATGAACAGGACTGTGAACATCCTTTATAAGACAATTGCACATAAAAGGAGTCACAACCAGCTCCTTATTTCAGAGAGGACACGAGCTGCAGCCGCTGGGAGGCTCCAATCAAACCCGACTTGTAACGCTTTAATCAGCAAAGCTGTTAACCAACAGATCCACATGGAACAAAACCTCACTTTAGTGCTTCTGAGGGTAGCCCCAACCCAAACAGCAGCCTGGCTACCCAAATATGTCCCGCTGAGGCTGCCTCCCAGCTCCAGTGGAGACATTTGTGCAGCTGGGCTGAGTGTGGAACACATTTTCTCTGGTCACTGTTACAGTTTGAGCCCCACAATGTGATGAAAAGCACCACTAATACATCACATGGGCTGAATTTTATCCTTTCACAGACCTACTCCTTTTCCCTTGGACTTCACATAAGCCACATTTACATGCTGAAGTGACCTCCAAAAATTTAGCACTTTCAACAAAGGACCAACATTTTCTTTTACTGGAAAAGAGGTCAATGAGGTTTTTCACTTTGGCCCGGCAGCTGTTTGTGTTGTAGCTGAATCAAGGAACACCTCAAACTATTATTTTCTCTTTCATAATGACTGGAATCACAAAAAGACAGAAAAAGACGCCAACAGAACCACAACACTTAATCCAAAAGAGCAACAGCAAACACTGGAAAACTTTTACGACGTTATTGCCATCAACACCTTGGTTTGAAAGTGAGGGAAAAGTGTCCGAGTGTATTTCCAAGCCAGGGAATGAAACAACTCCCAGAAGACTGAGCCATGTCCTACCTTTTTTACATTGCCCTCCTGGGAGGTCACCTCGGCATCAGTCAGTATTTGCTAAGGAAAAAACAGAATAGAAACAAAATTGAGTTGAGTTGCAACTAAGAATGCTATAAAATAACAGAGATTAATATTGCTGTTGTTATGATGATGATGAAGAGAATGAATAAATATTATATTATTGATAATAATGGCCAAAACTCTCAACTGCACACAGATGTTTTGGGAGCTCAATGGAGGGTTTTCACCGCAACTGTTATTTATATTTTAAGGTTTTCTGTCACTTCTGTGAATAATTCCCTTAGGTTTGGCAGACAAGGACAGGTTTCTATCCCACGAGGCAGGCATGGACAGCACGGGCACCAAGGGAGCAGGCACCCACAGGCTTTCTGGAGCAGAGTCCCTCTGGAGCAGGGACAGATCCCGGGATCCTCCAGCCCCCCAGCGCTCCTGGCAGCTGCACTGGGAGTTTTTAATTCCCCCTCCAGCCGAGGTGTGGTGGAACAAGTCATTAAATCGCTGCTGTGCTCCACCTCAGATTAGCTCCAGGTCAGCGGGCATTCGGGGAGGTCAAGTACCTCAACTTTGCATCACCCTGGATACCCCACCAGGGTAAACACACCGGGAACGGACCTGATGGAGCGGCCCTCGCCGGGAATTCCAGCGGCTCCCGGCGCTCCGGGGGGATCTGGGATGGCTGAGGTCAAACAGACACCCAAGGGCAGGGTGGGGCAGGGTGCTCGGGGCTCCCAGACCCGGGGGAGGAGATTTGGCTGCCAAAGAGAAGGAAAAACCTCCAAGAACAGAGATGAATATGTAAGGAAATGCAGGTTGAAATAGGAAAGGAGAAGGAGAAGGAGAAGGAGAAGGAGAAGGAGAAGGAGAAGGAGAAGGAGAAGGAGAAGGAGAAGGAGAAGGAGAAGGAGAAGGAGAAGGAGAAGGAGAAGGAGAAGGAGAAGGAGAAGGAGAAGGAGAAGGAGAAGGAGAAGGAGAAGGAGAAGGAGAAGGAGAAGGAGAAGGAGAAGGAGAAGGAGAAGGAGAAGGAGAAGGAGAAGGAGAAGGAGAAGGAGAAGGAGAAGGAGAAGGAGAAGGAGAAGGAGAAGGAGAAGGAGAAGGAGAAGGAGAAGGAGAAGGAGAAGGAGAAGGAGAAGGAGAAGGAGAAGGAGAAGGAGAAGGAGAAGGAGAAGGAGAAGGAGAAGGAGAAGGAGAAGGAGAAGGAGAAGGAGAAGGAGAAGGAGAAGGAGAAGGAGAAGGAGAAGGAGAAGGAGAAGGAGAAGGAGAAGGAGAAGGAGAAGGAGAAGGAGAAGGAGAAGGAGAAGGAGAAGGAGAAGGAGAAGGAGAAGGAGAAGGAGAAGGAGAAGGAGAAGGAGAAGGAGAAGGAGAAGGAGAAGGAGAAGGAGAAGGAGAAGGAGAAGGAGAAGGAGAAGGAGAAGGAGAAGGAGAAGGAGAAGGAGAAGGAGAAGGAGAAGGAGAAGGAGAAGGAGAAGGAGAAGGAGAAGGAGAAGGAGAAGGAGAAGGAGAAGGAGAAGGAGAAGGAGAAGGAGAAGGAGAAGGAGAAGGAGAAGGAGAAGGAGAAGGAGAAGGAGAAGGAGAAGGAGAAGGAGAAGGAGAAGGAGAAGGAGAAGGAGAAGGAGAAGGAGAAGGAGAAGGAGAAGGAGAAGGAGAAGGAGAAGGAGAAGGAGAAGGAGAAGGAGAAGGAGAAGGAGAAGGAGAGGCTCCATTGCATTTTAGCAGCTGAGAGTTTGGCACGAAGCTCCAGGCCCCCTTTGCCATGCCCAGGTGAGATCAACTGATTTACAAATTTCCAACCCATTGCCAAATCTCCAGCTCAGCTGCACTAACAAGGGGCTGTGTTTCCACGGGAAGAACCCCAAACCATTCCGTGCTTTACACCAGCTCTAATGGACGTTGAAACTGCGGTTTCCAAAGTAGCTGAGAGCAAATAGGATCAAGAGGCAAATCCCAGAGCCATAAAATTCTGTGTTCCTCCCCTGGAACACCCTGACATCCCTGTGAATGGCTGGAGTTAAACATTCATCCTGCCTGTCCTGGATGTCACTGAGCTTCCAGGGAATGCTGACTGCTCCCAGTGCGCTCACCAGGAACCAGCAACCCCCCAAAAGCTTTGGAGAATTAGGCCATCAAACTTCCAGAGCTGAAACAGAAATGGGAAACGACTCCAAAACATCCACAGGACGCAGCTGCCTCCAAACGAAGACACTTCCCTGTAATTATTACATGCAAAAAGCCTTTGGCTGCAGTCGGAGAAGTGTGTGCCGTCGGAGTGTGTAATCCACCCGTCCAGCAGCACCATAAACGTGGAGGGGAAAGAAAACTCCAATGAAGTGCAAATTGGGCTGTGGTGGAGCCCTGTATAAACAGGCTTAAGAGTCAGGAATTCCTGAGTCGGAATCGAGATGCCAACACAAGCTTCCTTTTGTTGGTTTGGACAGAGCTGTGCTCAAGGGGCAAGTCCCTTCTCTCAAACCTTTTATTTTTTTCCCCCTTTTCAATTCATAGCAGATCCTGAATTTCAAAGTTCTTAGAGAACAGAATTTCTGTGAAAATATTTCATCCACATTCAAAAATGGCGATTTTGCAGAAAACCCTTTGTAGGATCTTGCTGCTCTTTCGCAGTATTTGAAAACGGTTGAGTTTTGCTATTTGGTGAAATCTTTTTTGAGTTCCCATCTATTACAGAACTTTTGGGGAAAAAACTCCTCAATATCACGAAGAATTGTAATTTCTATGGAACCATCTCCACACTCAAACTATCAGAACGTGGACAATTAGTGGTGAACATGGTGGTGCTGCTGCACTGACTTGGTGATCTTAAAGGTCTTTTCCAACTTTAGCAATTCTCTGATTCTATGGGTGAAAAGGCACTTTAGCAGTAGTGGGAGAGTAGGAACTGGTTTAGATTAAATATTTCATCCTTTCTTTACACCTGATTTTAACAAAGGTGCCCAAGGTGTTATCATGGGCCCAGCTCTACCACAGACCATCTGCATTGGCTTGGACACGTCCCACAGCCCAGTGTCCTGAATGTCCCATTTTCCCACTCCAGCTGAGCAGGCTGGCAGCTTGGGATGGTGCTGGCACCGGTGGGGTGTCTCTGGAGCAGCAGAGGCCAGAATTCCAAACCTCCCCTTGCCCAGCCACTGCCAGGGCTCCAAATGAGCCTTCAGAAACCTTCCTGGGAGCTGGAGGGAACCTCAGAACTGTCCTGCTGCACTCCCAGTGTGGAATAAACACTGTCTGCCAACACCTGTGTCACCAGACAGCAATCCAACAGCCACACCAGGTGCCCTGGAGCAGAGCCCATCCCGGGATTCCACTCTCCACGGCACATGGGAAGGGGGTGATGCAACACTGGGATGTCCACGGCACCTCCTGGTTAGAGGGGAGAGGCAGACCCAGGCAAAGCAAGCCCCAGATGTGATGTTTATTAAGAATAACAGAAGATACTTTGAAAATCTGCTCATTGGGTACTTTTAGCTCAGGCTGGGCTTCATCTCATGCGAATGCCACGAGATTAAGCATAGAGCTCAACGTGTGCAGCGGGCTGCACTCCTGCACTTAGCACAGATGTTCCTAAATGTGCTCAAAATTTACACCACGTGCTTTTCCTATCAACTGATCTGTTGATTTTAGCCAGGGGAAAGACAACACGTCAGCAGCAGCCACGTCAGGAGAGCCTGTGCCTTGGGCCTGGCCTGGAGGTGGATCTGCCCAGCCAGAGAGGGATTTCACTACTTTCCTTCCCTGGGCTCAGGGAATTGGTGGCACCAGGATCCTGCCTCAGTTACAGCAGTTAGGGATGTGCTAGAATTTTTGCAGAGCCCCCTGAATGTATACTAAACATGTCAGGGAACACCATGTGATTCTTTTTGAAAAACAGTTTACAAGCTGGCATTCTCCAGCTGCAGTTAACCCTAATTTGATTATATTACTGAGACAGATCACAATGAGCTTATGTAAATAGTAACATTATCCATTCATTCCCCCAGCTCAGATAAACTGTCATTTAGGGGGGGAAAAAAAAAAACCCAACCCAAACTTCAATAGGCATGGCCTGATGCATTCAGCAAGGCATGGTGCATTCAGCAAACTCTGAGGGCCAAGATGACAGACTGGAACCTGCCCCTGGTGGCTTTCTGTGAATCTGGATTTTAGAGAGATATTTCCACATCTGCTCCGAGCTGGAAGGAGAAGAGAATGCCCAGTAATTGCACAGAAGTCAGGAGGCAGATAACAGCACTGCTTTCAATACCTTGGTCTTCATTAGCATCTGATTTTTCAGTAAGAGCTCAGCACACCACTGATGGCACAGCTAAGTGAGCACTTCAGGGTTTCACCCACTGCCTGGGCACCTGCCCTTGGCATTGGCCCTTCCCAAGCCCTCCTGCCTGGTCAGGGCACTGGGGACATCACTTCCAGCTCTGGAACCTGGGCTGTGCCACCTGCACCACCTCAAATCTGCCTCACCACGCAGCTGGTTCAGAAAAAGAAGTAGAAAACACTTCTTTGGCCTTGAATTAGCCAAGGGTTCCTTACTCGCACACAAGTTCACATGGATACTTCAGATGAAGGCAGAGGCTCTGGCCCTGCTGTGCCCAGTTTGGGCTGTTCATGGCTGGGTGGATGGCAGAGTTACCCTGCTTGGCTGTGACGTGATGGCCCCGCTGTCTGCATGGACACAGGAACAGCACGACCTGCAGAGCAAACAGCTCCTTCCAGCCAGCCTCTTGTGGCTTTAAAAAATGTCTCAGGGCAGAAAATCACAGAAAATCCTGAGCTGGAAGGACCCACGAGGGCCATCCAAGCCCAGCTTGTGGCCGTGCACAGGACACCCCAACAATGCCACCCTGTGCCTGGAGCTCTGGCACTCACACACAGCTGAGCAGTGTCCAGAGCAGCACAGCACCCCTAGAACCTGGCAGAGTTCATTCCAGCCCCAAGCACCCCCCACCACCTCCAGGACATGGCTCCTGAGCAGGTTAAACTGTTTGGACAGCACTGGAAGCACCTGTCCTGTCCAGCAGCTCGAGTTTTCACACACTTCACCTCCTGCCTGCGCCTCTGTTCCACCCCAGCTCAGGAGACAATGCTGTTATTAAGCTACAAGTCTTGCTCTTCATAATTTCCATTAATTATTCCCTTAAAAGTTTTATCCTGCCAACTCCTGAGCGGGCTGGCCGGGGCCCAGTCAGGTATTTAGGCAAGAAGTATCAGTGAAATGAACAGAACCAGGAATGCCTCCATACCTAAGTGCTTTTCTGGCCACAGGCCAGGAGCACAAAGCACCCTGTGGGACACAGCCCAGGCACAGAGCACCAAAACTCACGGCAGCTATTCCATAGGGAAGAGATTCTTTATGATTTTATATCAATTATCATATGGTCCCAGACTGCTTTGGGTTTGAAGGGGCCTCAAAGATCATTTTGTTCCACCCCCTGCCATGGCAGGGACACCTTCCACTGGCCCAGGCTGCTCCAAGCCCTGTCCAGCCTGGCCTTGGACACTTCCAGGGATCCAGGGGCAGCCACAGCTGCTCTGGGCACCCTGTGCCAGGGCCTGCCCACCCTCCCAGCCAGGAATTCCTTCCCAATATCCCACCTAAACTTTCCCTCTTGCAGTTTGAAGCCGTTCCCCCTTGTCCTGTCCCTCCAGGCCCTTGTGAACAGCCTGTCTCCATCTTTGCTGTGGGATCCCTTCAGGTACTGGAAGACCCCAGTTAGGTCACCCCAAAGCTTCTGATCTCCAAGATCTTCATTGTATATTTATATGTATATATATATATTCAAACACAGCAGCCAACAACCCACAGAGCCACATCACAGCACTGATGTGCATCCATAGGAAAACCAGACATGGAAGAAACCCACAGAAAACCATTTCAGCACTTAAACATTTAGCCTTTCAGCCCTATTGTTAAAATACAGGGATTTTATAGCATTTTCTGGCCAACAAGTTACCAAAATCTTCCATTTTTCTATAGTAAGCAAATCTGTGAGCCCTATTAACTCGAGGAAATTTTCAATATCCTGCCTTGGGAATTTGAAGTGAATGTGCCTGGAATTAAGAGGGAAGGGAGGAAAGCTCTTCTCTGAGGGGAAGAATTTCCTCTCCTTGCTGGTGAGGGAAGGAGGATGAAGAGCACAGCTCTGACTGGCAAGGAACAAACCACGGGCTGAAAAGAGTGGAAGGAATAAACCAACCATTCACTGCTAAGGGCAACCCCAGCACAATTGGGAACACTGGGGAGCAGCCAAGCTGTGGTTTGTGGCCCAGGAACAGCCTGCAAAGCCGTGCCACTCCACAGGCCATTTTATAACCATTTATTTTTCAGCTGGAAGCCTGGGCAAAAAGGTGGAACGGTGCTGCGGGAAAAATGTGTGGAATTAGGAGGGATCCACGGCCCAAAATGTCTGGAAATCTGCTGCAGGGAACTCCTCTGCACTTGCTCATGTCCTCCATGGCTCTACAGAATCCTCCCTGTTCTGTAAATCCCAGGAGAACAAAATGCAGTTTGCAGAGGTGACTCAGGACAGGTTGTTGCAAATGGGGTTCGAAAGAAAGGAACATCCTAAATCATCCTTTAGTATGAAATAATGTGTTTGCACCCACAGACCAGACCTCAGGGAAATGTCAGGGGCAGATAAGGCGAAGAAAAATGGATGTTTAAGAACAAAGACTTCGAGAAAGAACACAAACCTGTGATTTCCATACACAGTATCACAACTTTTATCACTGATTTTGAAAGACAGAACTCCTCCGTGCCATTGGGATCGAGTTAACTGCAGCTACCAGGAAGTCAAACAGGATCTAATGCAGAGAATTTGCAGTGACTTCAATGAGCTGAGGACTCGAGACTTCCAGCCAAGACAAATATGAGAGGGGACTGATTAGGAAATGTCACCGTTTCTCCTGCCAAGCACTCAGGGCCTGGTGATAGGAGAGTATTAAATATAATCTCGCAGTCTTTAGGGGCTCTTTGATTTTATATTGCATTCTTATCGGGTTCTTAAAGTCCAGTGTTAATGAGCATGAGAAACTCACTCGATAATTTGGCAGTTTTGCTAAAATCAAATGCAGTTCATTCAGTCCTGGCCCGTGGATCCAGCTGGAGATGCCTTTCCCATTCCTATGGCTCCACATGGAACCTCTGGCTGTTCTTTTCCTCCATCCCAGCAATCCAACATCACCTTTACAACCAGCCCTTCATGACCAACATTAGAAAAAAAAAGGCTTTACCAATAATCAGAATTACCCCATCCCTGGAAGTGCTGAAGGATGAAGCTCTGAGCAATCTGAGCTAGTGGGAGGTGTCCCTGCCCATGGTGGGGGTGGAAAAAGAGGAGATTTAAGGTTCCTCCCAACCCACACCATGCTGGGATTCTATGAATGAGGTTTTAAAGGACCCAGAAGCAGAGATGAAACATTTACACTGTAAACACTCCCCCACTGCACCCCCTTTGGCAACAGACAGTGACCCCTGAAAGCAGAGCAAGTCCCAATTAACAACACAAACCTCCAAGGCTGGTATTTTGCTCATTCTCACAGAAAAGAAATGTGCAACAGTACACAGGGGAAAAAAAAAAAAGTTTAAATTAATTATGATTTTCTTTTTAAAATCCCCTTGCAGGTGTTACCTCCAGCTCCCTTTCTCCTAAAGAGAAATTCCACTATAAAACCGAATTCTGGAAAGACGAAAGAGACGCTACTCACACTGAGCTGGGTGTGCAGTCTGAGGATTAAAACAGAAGTTGCAAGGATTAAATTGTATCTGATTTACTCAGTTTGTTCATCTCCAGCCTGAAACCTGCCTGGCACAGGCTGTTGTGCTAAATAAATTAAATAAAACACGAGATTTTTGGACACAAGGAGCTTTTGAACTGCAAAGCAGCCACATCTTCACTGTAAGCACAGAGAAAACAGCAGTAGAGTGGAAGTTTAAGGTCATCAGCTCTAAATTCTGTCTGCCACGGGCCCACATTGCACAATCACTTAATGTAGCCAGAGCTATTTATTATCCCAGCAAAAAAATCATCTTGAGGAGTGAAGTGCAATGTTTTGCTTAACAGATAAAGCCGGGCTGTTTGTGGGGATGTAAATGGATTGGATGGTTAAATTCATCCACGAGCCATCCATCTTTTGTCCTCGACCCTTTTTAGTTATAAAAATGACCTTGGTATTGGCAGAATAATATAAACGAAGTTCCCCTGTAGTTCATCTATTGATCCCCCCTCCTCTCAGCTGATCAGTAATAATCATAAGTGAATAAAGAGGGGCCGTGCATCCTCAGCACGCCGGGGCTGCCAGAGGGGCTCGGCTGAGGAGCTCACAGCCCACCTTAAAGTGCAGCTTTGCCCCCCAGGACAGGCAGTGACATCCGTGGAGAGGCAGCTGGGTGCACTCGGAGCTGGGGCTCCGGCCACAGCCGGGGCGAGCAGGGAACAGCACCAAGGGAAGGAGTGCTGGGACGGATCCAGCAAAGACACAGTCCAGTCCTCGGGGTTAGTCGTGACTTGACCCACAATCACTTGGGTTGGGAAAGACCTCCAAGATCACCCAAGCTCTCATTCTTGGTGTCTCTGTGGTGACTCTCAGTTCTGTTGGAGTGTCCTTTCTAGAAAATCCCTCCTCCCTTCAGCACCTTCAACCCTTTGTGGCATCGTCAACACTTTTTCTTTTTTCTTACAGAATTCCCTTCATCACAGACAGTTTTGCCACTGATGCATTGATTGGCACCCATATCAGGGAAAGAGGAAAACCTCAGCACTTCCATCCCTCCTGGCAAACAGGTGCCAAGGGGAAGGACTAGGATGAGATGTTCCAAGGGAAAATATTTTCTTCTTCGGGTCTCAAGACACAGAGCAGCTGTCTCTGGCTTCTCCCAGCACCCTGTGCTGAACGACAGCCTCCATCCCTACTTAAATGCAATCATTAGGCAGCTAAAAATTTGAGAAAGAACAGAGAAAAATGACCTCATTTCATTCTCTTCCTACAAAGACTGATAAGAATTATGAATTATTTTACCACATCCAAAAGGTCAATAAGGAGTATCTTGGTTCAGAATCCAAGTCCTGCCTCTGCCCCGGCATTGCACAACTTCCCTGAGCTCACTCAGAGTGTTCCAGTGCCCCACATGTCAAATCCCAAGCACAAACACAAAAACCAACTTGCGATTCACTACATTTCCACCCAGAATTTGCCAACCCCCAGTAAACAGCAGCTCTGGAGCTGCTCCCCAGTTCCACGCCAGCGCCGGTGTAACCCCAGCCGAGCAGCGGGCAGGGTCATTAATCACACTTGCAGGGAAATCACGCCAGCACGCTGCAGTCCCAGCAGTTCCCCAGGTCTGGAGTGGGAAATGCGCTGCCTCACTTGGCAGCTTGGCTTCTCTGCCCCAGCTGGGAGAGGCAGGAGTGAAAGGGCCTGGCTGGGAATGCATCCCCGGCTGGCACCCCGACAGCAAGGATGGGAAATGTCAGCTTGATACCCATCAGCAGGATAACCTCAGTGTCACTTTAACATGACAAGGTCATCAGCGGGCAGGGTGAGGCAGGAAGAAAAATGGCCCATTAAAGCCGGGAACTGGAAGAGAAAGGTGAGGCTGCCTTGGAGGTGCTCGAGTGCCCTTTGTTTTGGGGAAAGGTGCAGATATTCCGGGTCCTTCACCAGGATGAGCTGTCCTGAAAGCAAAAGAATTCGGTGACCTGTGCAGCCACCACAGCAGCCTCTCACAGGGGCTTTGAGGGAACTTTACATCACTTAACTCTCATTTAATTCAGCAAATAAACTAAAAAGTGCAGATCTGGGCTCAGAGCAGGAGGGGAATTCCCCGTGCTGGGGTGTTTCTGTTCCATGTTAACCACAAGGAACAGCTTTGCTGTTGTGTGTGCCACTCTCTGCCCCTTGTCCTGAAGCTGCTCAGAGATGGAGGAAGGACTTACTCTGAGGTGGAAAGTGAACTTGGACAGGAACTCCCTGTAGTACCACTCTGTGCAAGCAAAGAGAACAAGAGAGGGACAGAACAGCACTTTGCCTCCCTTTATTCAGAAGTGATACTGAGCAAATGATGCTCTCTAGAAAGAAAAGTTAACCAGGAATTATTCTGTGGCCCAGCTTCAGACACCAGCACAATCAGCTTTTCATTGGGAGGGCACACAGAGCTGTTTTATCTGAACTGATAGGGCTGCCAGGTGAGCTCCCTTTTAAGAGCTGTAGAAACAATCTCAGACAGGACTGGATAATATTATGCTTGGAATGATAATATTGTGTTTGGAAAAGGTCAATATTTTATTTAATCAGACAGACAGAGAGTGGGTGGCAATTTCAAGGCATTTTCTTGAGACTGGAATTCAAGGAGTCTAAATGGAAATAAGGTTTTGCTTTTTTTCCCTTGGGTTTCTGGGGGACTGGAACCCCCTGATGAGAAGTTCAGGATGTGCTGAGCCTCTTGAGAACTCCTGAGATGAGGGAATGTGGAGATTTTAGCTCATTATGATCCCTTACACTGCAGATGCCACGGGCACTCCTTCCACCTCTCTCCAGGCAGTGTTTTCCTGACAGATGAGGTGGGAGACATCCACCTCAGAAACTCAAACCTGCTGCTTTCCTCTTCCAAAACAGCACCAGGGAAACACGAAACACAGGTGATCTTCCTCAGCTGTCCCCAGGGGCACCTCAACAGCTCCTCTCTGTCACCCACTGTCAATTCTGGTCAATTCTGGTCAATTCTGTCCAATTCTGGTCTGCACAAGGTTTTCCTGAAGTGTGCCAGAACGGCCAGGAGACTTTTTTAAAAATTACATTATTATGTAGTTTTTTTGCTATTGGAGTTAAACTGAGTTCTACATCTGGACCTTCTTCAGAACAGCACCAGAAGAAAAAAAAAAAAGGCTTTTTTTTTATTAAAGGTTTTGAAGAGCACACACAGCCTGTATTGTTACCCAACACCCCAAGTAAGTTCTGAGGAAAATCTTGGGAGATCCAGCCCCAAGCATTGATTACAAGGAGTTTTTAATCTCGTGCCAAGAGGAACATTGAGGTTATAAGATGGCTCCACAACCATCTTGCCAAATAGCACAAATGTTTACATCTTCCAAACTACCACCAATAGATCATAGACAAAGAAATGTCCATAATGTACCCAGCTGCTGGAAACAAAATGTATTTAAGCCACTGAAGAGGGTTTAATGAAGTAAAGCATTTTTGTAACTGCCAGCTCAAAGTAAATAATCACTGATGTGAGCGGAGTTAAGAGATCCTGACTGGCCAAATAATCTCAATGTGCCATCGAGGAAGCTGCTGCTTTGTGGGAATAACATAACAGCACTTGAACATTCTCATAAACTTGGGTCTTGTCTTCCTCAACACCCTGCACCTCCTGGGACTGGGGAAGTGCACAGAGAACTTTACAGCATGTGCAGAATCCACTGTGTGGTGGAAGTACTAAAGGTTTAATTCGCTCTGAAAGTCCAAGCTGTTTAAACCTCAACCAAAAAGAAAAGGTGAAATACCTGCTTTGACTGATGCATAATAAGCACCTGATTCCAACTAATACAGGCAATTCTTTGGGGGGGTTTTTGGGAGAATTTGCTCCATAACTCTCCACTTCAATACTTCGGGGTTTTCACATTCCTGGGAGCTTTCTGGGATGGGTGAGCACAGCCAGGGGCTTTCCCCACCCAGCACAGCCTCCACTGCTTTGTTTTACCCAGGCAGTGCCCTGCAGCCATGGAAACATTTCTGCAGGTGAAAAGGAACATTTCCATCCCTTTTTTCCTCTGTCCAGACAATGTGTAACTTCCACATTGTTTTCCACCTTTGAGGTTGCACAATGACCTGACCAGGTGAGCACAAACCATAAGGTACAGCCAAAGAAGGAACAATCCAGCCTCACTTTTGGTTTTTACTTTTCCACATGTGAAAAAAATAAAAAAGCTGATATTTTGTATATTCTGTAGAGGGAGACCTGGCCCTGTAGATTTTCTGTCCTAAATCACATAAAAAGCACACACCAAGCAGCATTTGCAACATTATCTCACGAGCCATAACAGCAGAATTCAGGCTCCAGGAATGAGAGTTATTTGCACTTATTTCTCACAGATTTCCTGCAGTCTGCTCGAATATGAATTCAACTGCTTTGCTTTTTTTTTTTTTCACAGAATATAAACCCCCTTTTCCTTGCACCACATAATTGTGTTCCATGGCAGAACTGGCATCCATCATTGCCCCGCTGTCCCCTGCCTAAAAGATAAAACATCCACAGGGTAATAAATGTCAAACTATGATTATTGATGCTTTCAATTAAATTGATTATCTATTTGAGGTGCAGAGCAGGGTGATTTATTGCTGTCTCTTTACGTTGCACTTGGCACAACGGCTTCCCTGCAAGGTGGGTGAGCCTTTGGATTGTTTCCATGGATTTTCTATTAAATCTGATTTTCCAGAAGCGGCTCACGACCACTCCAGTGCTGGGTGAGCTGAAATGGCACCAGATCCAGGTGGGAACATCCTGGGTTTTGTTATCTCCTGGAGAGTGGAGCTTGGGAAGCCAGAGGGGAAAAGAGGAAATGAAAACTTTGAGGTGTGGAAGGAGAGGAGATGCCCTTGATTTACATCCCTCATTCCCAAACTTGCATTTACAGACTGCATCAGACAAAACCTGTGAATAATCTGGAGCTCTGCTGAGCACTCCCCACCTCAGCAGAGATGAGATGAGATGAGATGAGATGACCTTCGGCTCGTCACTGCATTGTGTTTTTATTAGTTTCAGATAACAGGAGCTATAAAACTCAAAGCCATTTGCTCCCAAATGATAATCAGCAGCTGCTTCACAAACAAGGCTCTTTTTGTGGTGCCACAGGGTGACCTTTATCTGATCATTCCCTTAGAGAAATGCCTTTTGTGGCTGGACAAGCCAGGAGCACCTTCCACTGGTTCTCCAAAGCACAGCACACTTTGGCTCAGTCTGCTCCAAAAAGCAAATTTGGCTCAAACCCAGGTATGGCCTCAGCAAACGACGCTTGTTTTGGGAAGTGCCAGAAATTAGCACAAGAAAATGATAATTCTCTTAATGTGCTGCTCTTCCAGCAGGTAGATTTAGAGAATCTCAGTAGCAAACCCCATGAAAGAAAAGAGAAGAGAAGAGAAGAGAAGAGAAGAGAAGAGAAGAGAAGAGAAGAGAAGAGAAGAGAAGAGAAGAGAAGAGAAGAGAAGAGAAGAGAAGAAAAGAAAAGAAAAGAAAAGAAAAGAAAAGAAAAGAAAAGAAAAGAAAAGAAAAGAAAAGATCAGTGGGGAAATAAAAATCAGCACTGATAATCCACTGACTTTGAATTTGAGACACTCCAATTTTCCCCATTATTGCCCACATCTGACATTTCCAAGTCCTGGGGAAGCTTTGTGGCAAAAACCTTGTGGTTGAACTTCCCAGGCAATGCCTGACCAAGTTTCCCACCATTTTTTATCAGGAGCACCAGGACAAAAGCCCAGCTGAAACATAAAACAGGAAGATGATTCTGCCTGAGACACCTTGTGAAATAAGTGAATGCAAGAGATAAACAGCATGGAAAAAGAGGATTTCTATCCCAATTTTACAGACCAGACAGAGGTGAGAAATTAAGTGAGGTGCCCAAATCACCCAGGCTCTGGCATTTAGAAATTGAGTTTCAAGCTCCTTAGACCTAATCTTAACCACAAGGCTGTCAGTCCTGCTCAGATGCAAACACCTTTGACCCCAGTAAGCTCAGAATTGTACTCACATCCACTCAGACTTTGAAGCCTGGCTTATCTCACAGCAGTGTAACTGTCCCCTCCACCAGAACAGGGCTAAAAACAAACAATCAAGAGAGGGAAAAAAGCAAAACAAAACTCCTGCAGCTCTGGCCAGAATTCACTATTTCACATTTCATAAAATCATAGAATTTTTGAGTTGGGATGGACCCACAGGGATCAGTGGAGTCCAGCCCCTGGCCCTACATTTGGTATTTCCCACCTCCATCCCAGTTTCTGAATGTGGGAGGAATCTGGGAAACGCTGAAATGTGCCCAGCTTCAGAGAGAAACCCCAGCAAGCACCCAACAGCCCAGAGCAGGAGTGGTGAGGGCAGATATTAAAGCAATATTTCTGTTTGGGAGGGTCGGCTGCACTTGAGGATGCAGAGTGCAAGGGGCCAGGCTCAAACCTGGCCAAGGCCTTAGGAGTTCTAAAAGTCAACTCTCAAACAGCTTGGCATCATCAGAACATCATTTTGGGCCATCAGCTCAGGGAAAAAAGTGACAAAAGCCCTGCAAGCCCTTCCATTTTTTATTAAATGTCCCCTTTGAGAGCGTCAGAGCCCGGCTGAGCAGGTGAGGACAATGCTCCTCACAGGGACAGCACCTGCACTGCCTGCCAAAGGTGAGGCTCCAGAGAAGGAGCTTGGACATTCCTGCTGCTGGAACATGTGGATCCCCACAAAAAGTGACACCCCAGGGCAACCAGAGCTGGTTTATTAAACTGGGAATCTCCCTGAGGAAAAAAAAGGGTATGAGAAAGACCACAAGCGACAGGGAATTAGGACAAATTCTTTTTAAAACTACAGATGAAAGGTAATTTTCTTTGGTGTTTCTGGACATCAGAATACTTTTTTTCCCATAAAAAAACATTTTTATTTCCATAAAAAGATAAATCTATGTGCTGTACACTTTTTGTGGCCAGCCACTAGCCCTGCAGCAGAGGTTAGAAAACAGCACATCTGGTTTCCAAAGGATCCCTATGTGGCCACACACAGCTGTAATTATGGCAATGATCTGGGGAGAACAGGAATATATTTTTTTGGCTTGAAGGATGACAC
Source organism: Promerops cafer (assembly GCA_013398275.1). Lineage (NCBI taxonomy): Eukaryota > Metazoa > Chordata > Aves > Passeriformes > Nectariniidae > Promerops > Promerops cafer. The sequence goes on from VZSE01015520.1 coordinate 170,058, forward strand.
GAAAGGCCTGAAGGAAAAAAAAAAAAACCAACCCACCAAAAAATAAAAAAGCAGTGAACCCCATAGGATGGAAGGCACTGGCCACATCCCGAGCTTCCAGATGCAGGAAACAAATTCCAAGTGACCCTCTGTGGTGGAGGTTACGGCGTCGGGGACCGGCTGCCAGAATGTGCCCGTTGTGGAGGGAGCAGCAGCTCCAGGTGGAGGTGTTTGCTTATGCAAAGTGCCTGGCCAGCTTCCAGCCCCAGAGATGCCCGGGAGCAGCACAGGGGTGCAGGAGGACACCTCAGGCTCCTGCCTGGCCCTGCCAGCGGCTGTGCTGTCTGCACCCCCACAGCACCCGCGGCTCCTGCCTGGAGCCTGAAACAGAAAACGACCAAGTGACTCAAGGCAACTCGGGTTTCATTTCAGTGGCTTGAGAAATAAGCAAATTCCTTCATCCTGAACAAGTCCCGAGCCACGAGTCCCCCTCTCTTCAGCACAAACTCTCTCCACCAAAGCCCTGCGCACGCGAGGCCGAGCTCAGCCCACTCCTCACTTCTCCATCCTTGGACAGCAGCACAACGATCCAAAAAAAAAAAAAAAAAGGGGGGGAAATATTTATTGCTGCATCCCATCCAAGTTTCTGCCTAAAACTCTTTTCCAAAATGCACAGGGCAAAGTTCTGCCCCGGAACAGGCAAAGAAAAGGGAAACTGAACTGGAGGCAGCTGCGGTCACTTACTCATTCAAGCACGATGGCTCACAGATCGTCCCACCCAGCCCCAACAAAAACTTCCTAAATCATCCCCAAAGTTTGAATCACTCCCTCCCTTCCTTTTCTTCCTGTACTAGAGACTCAAATGTGCCTCTTCAAAGGAAACTCTCTCCTGGAATCACTGGCGGGCTGGAGCTCTCTGCCCTGGCAGTAGCACCATGACAGGCCCGTCTCAAAAAGGAAACACATATTTGGCTTTCCATCCTATAACATTCAAACCCAGAACCCAAAATAAACTGATTTTTTCTCTCTCCTTTCCTTCACATACACTAAGCAGCACCGTTTCCATATCAGACCGTGAATCCCTGCCTGCTGAGGTTTTCACACGAATGAAGACGCCCGGAGCTGATTCCTCAGAACAGCATCTTCGCTCTTGATGAAAACAACCCACCCCACTCGTACCTCGGAGTTATCTGACTCCAGACAAGCTCCTTTTCCCCGTTTTTAATAGGGCCACGTTGGAAATGTCGCTGTGTTATCAGGGCAGCTGCTGAGCTATCAGCAGTGGCCGTGGCTGTGCCACGGAGGAGCCCAGCAGGCATCTGCTCTGTTTAACGCTCAGGAAGCACAGGGCAGGTTTTAAAGAAGGATGCAGAGGATGTAATGGAGCCTCTAATGTGTTTGGGTTTCTCCAGTGGAATCCAGTTTTATCAGGAAACAAAGGTCCTGGTGGGATTATCAGCAGAAAGAAAGCCAGGACCTGTCTGGTTGGGAGGGGGCTGCGGGGGTTGTTGTGCCAAGGTGCTTCCTCCCAGCAAAACCAGCAGCACTGGGCTCCTCCAAGAAACCATGTGGAATTCTGTGAGATTTTCAAGTGCTTGCTTGATGCTGATTCCTTGGAGAAAGGAAAGAGAAGTCACAAGCAGACTGAAATGCGAGAAGAATCAGCACAAATTAAATGTTATTTGCAAGTGGCTCATTAAGAAATCAACAAGGCTCATCCCTGTTCCCCATCCGAGTGCTGCCACACGCTGCCCATCCCAAGGAATCAGTCTCCAAAGCCTTCACGGGCACTTCAAACCTTCAATATCCCTGCTCCACCTCCAGCTCATCACTCCTCACAACACACACAATGAGAGCAAGAGGAACTGAAGGTGTCAGAAACGTTGCCACAGGCAGATAAGAAGATTGTAATTGAGAAAGCAGTAATTATTTGTGAGCTTGATCCTTATCTTGTTGGTTTGGGTTTTTTTTAATACCTGATTAATAAAACAATTACAATAGTTACTTAAATTCAAATATGAGCCTGTCTGTTAATCCAGACATCCTGGTCAAGGTGTTTCAATCCACTCCAAACTGTGCTTGGGTTCAAGGGCTCTTGATGAGGCCATGAAATAAACGTAACCCAGATGTCACAAACAGGGAACAACAACAATGCTGAAATCCACAGATTTTTCCTTTGCCTTCTAGACCATTGTGATCCTCCAGATCTCAGGGTTACACCTTTCAGGTGGTCAAAGGTGTCACACAGACCTGTGCCTGTCACAGCAGCCATGCACAGGCTGTCACTGCTGTTCCTGGGGGTGACACTGTGCTGCCCTCAGGACCTGGAGGGGCTGCACAGGAAAGATGGGGAGGGATTATTCACAGGGCCTGGAGGGCCAGGACAGGGGGAATGGCTTCAAACTGGCAGAGATCAGGCTTAGATGGAGTATTAGGAAAGAATTCTTCCCTGTAAGGGTGATGAGGGGCTGGGAGGGAATTCCCAGAGGAGCTGTGGCTGCCCCTGGATCCCTGGAAGTGTCCAAGGTCAGGTTGGATGGGGCTTGGAGCACCCTGGGACAGTGGGAGGTGTCCCTGCCCATGGCAGGGGTAGAACTGGATGTTTTTAAGGACCCTTCCAACCAAGACCATTCTGGAATTCTGATCCATCCTCAGCCTGGGCCTGGATCCCCAGCACAAGCTCCTCTGAGCCCAGCTCACACCTGAGCGGCACAGTGGGGGCTGGGGGTGTCACAGTGTTCCCCGGGTGGTCACAGAGGCACCGGGGCTGCTTCACCCCCCTGTGCAGCTCTCAGGGCTCGGCGTGTTCCGAGGGAAGCAGAGGATGAGCCCCGGCCCCTCCTGAGCGCTGCCCTCCTCCCCTTCCTCTTCCGTGGCCCCTCCGCCGTCCCTGCCACCCCCTCACCTCCTCCACAAGCACCAACTAAAAAAGGGAAAGAATGAGAAAGTGAGTACTGCGGGGCTGGCACTGCAGACAAAGTCTGTCTTGTGTGAGTAATTTAGCACTATGGCCAGTCAATCTGGTTTCTGGGCCCGATGCCCTGACCCTCTTTAGAGCCGCTCTCTCTCTCCAGCACAGTGTGAAACGTTTCCTTTCACAGCACTGACACTTTGCAGATTGAGACGTCAGGCCTGTCCAACTGCAGCAAATTAGCAATTTTTCTTTTACTAATTGGAAATAAAAATGTTTGCTAAGGGAATAATTTGTAGGAATGTAGTGTTAGGTTTCCGGCTTTTTATAAGGATGCTTTAAACTTTATCCATGTGCACTTTCCTTCTGTTTTGATGCCTTGCACTGTAAATTTTAATAGCTTACTTGACTGTTAACTTTACAGTCGCAGCCTTCCAAAGGATTAAATGAAGTTTTTAATTTATCTTCCTCTCTAAGGCAGCAGGATCTTCTTAAAGCCATGCCCAGCACTGCTCACCCACTTCTCAGCGAGCAGAGAAAGGGGACACAACTTCAAAGGGTTAAAACCCTACACGGGAAGTGGCATCTGGATGAACCTCGGGCAGGCGATTTGTTTGCGGAGCCTTCAGCTCACAGCTCCCAAAGTTCCCTCGGAGAGTGGTGCAGAGAGATGGGCAGCAGATTCAGGAAGGCTTTCCAGCTTTAAATCTGCCAGGAATGGGCAATTCTGTAATTGTGAATCTGTGTTTTAGGGGTGTGCCGGGCTCAGGCAGGGAGTGTCTTCCCTTCTGTCCCTTCAGCTTGGCACTAATTCAGCTTTGCCCGTTCCATCAGGAAATATCAATACTTTGGGCAGGGTTTGGTGGTGACAGTGTTGTGATTTTTAACTTTCACGTGCAAAAAAAAAAAAAAAAGGACTACTGGATCCTAAAATCCCCGTGGTTCACTTGGCATGCAAGTAACAGCCAGGAAAGCTTCTTCACGTGCAAAAACCCCAAAAGTTCTTCAAGAGAGAAGGATCAGGAAAGAGCCATCCGGAATCTAGAAAACCCAGATAAGAAACTAGAAAACAAACGCCCTTTTGCTGAAATCCAATATTTTAGCCTAATGCCCCTGCAATTCCTGAGGCATGTAATGTCTTCCTGCACGGCACTCCAGTGGTACATTAGCTCCTGTAACAATGCCAGCACATAAAGAGTTACTGTTCTTTCCCCCCTGCACCCCCCACCCCCCCATAAAGCATTTGACAGCCATGCCTAATAATTCTTTCTGGTGTGGTTTTTCTTTTTCTTGATGTCTTTATGTGAATATGAAGCCGGAGTGAAAGGCTTTGGGTGACCCCTGTGAGAGAGAAAAAGTATGAACTACAGAGCAAAAGAGTGAGATATAGACTCCCTGCCGAGCCCTCGGCATCTTCTCTGGCAGCTCACAACTTGGCTTCAGAGGGCCTTTGTGAGGGAAAAAGGACTCTTCTTCACTCAGGCTGTGACAATAGGTGTTTTGTCAGCGAGGGACAGGATAAAAAGCAGGGGGTGGGAGGCGAGATCATCATCGGCCAGGGGCTCGCCTTTGGGGCCTGCAGATGTTGGAAGGAGGATGATTTATTGCTCCAGTGTCCTCAGTGGCATTTGGCCACCTTCCCAGAGCCCAGGCTTGGTGGCTGGGAGGGTGGGAGGCGGGAGAGCAGCACAAGGAGGCATCTCCAAACCTTCTATGGGCAAAGTGTGCTGGGGGCTGCGGGAGGGGGCACGGCCGGGGCTGGGACAGCCATGGAGGGAAGGAGTGACAGAGCAGCCCTTCCCAAAGCTAGATATTTTAAGATTATTATATATATATATTAAAATAGACCTATTTTAAATTCCCCCACTCTAGAAAGCCCAGCAAAGAGCGGTGCAGGGCTTACCTGGGCACGGACAATCAAATCTCAGGATGACTTTGTGCTGGGAAGGACCCAACCCAAATTCACCATCGTCATCCCAAACCTCAGACTGAGAAGTTTGGGTGTGGTTTTGGGCTGTGGGCGTGCAGGAATGACTCTTCCACAGCTCCCACTGTATTTCTGCATGGCCGTGCCTTCGTGCATTCACTAACAAAGGAGTGAGCAGAGCCGAGGTGCAAAAATTCCTGTCTGGGCTCTGGCCCTGGCTGCCTGATCCCAAAACTAATCTGGTTTGTGTGTAAATGGGAGGGAAGGAGGGATCTGGTGCCTCCTGCTCGCTCAGGAACTCCAGAAAGGCTTGGAAGCAGCGAAGGAGGATTTATGTAAATCAGCTGAGAAAGGGAACCACTATTTTGGATGTCTCTCCATACCTCAAAAAAAAAAAAAATCCCAGACTCGTTTGAAGTCTGCCCACTGCTCCATATATCCAGTATATTGAAATGTATCCCAGATCACTGAGCCAGGAAATCCTGGATAATTTCCAAGAAGAAGGAATCACAGCCTAGCAAGAAATACACACCAAGACAGTGTATTGCCAGCAGTTTGATTTAGGACTTTTGCTTCAGCTCCTTCCTTCTTTTAATACACAGTTTTCCACCACACTTTCTATATAAATACTCTATCCTATGGCTGAGAGCCTCTCTTAGTAGATTTATCCACTAGTGGATTTACTAAAAATGTTTTCTACTGAAACAAAGGCAAATACTTCACCTCAGCAAAGGGCAAATCCAGAGGCAGCATTAAAATCAAGCCCAGTAAATCCCAGACAAGATAGATGCAACGGAAAACTTTGAGAGTCACCTTGGACACAAATTCCAAGTAGAAAAATTATTTAAAAATTAGCAAACAAATTACAAACGTGGAAAATGACTGAAAAAGGCACAAGGGAAAATGTACCAAACCCCTAAAGTGAGGCACAAAGGTGCTTAATAAAGAAGAAGTGAAGAGCCCTATTTGTCTCAGCTGCCAGGACCCACCAGCAACTCTTAGGAGTGAAATCTCCAAACACTTCCCTAAGTTCCAGACACACTTTCCTGCTTGTGCTCAAAACTGTTATAGCCATTTACAGAAGGAAGTGAAGCATTCAGAGGATAAGTGACACGGCCAAGGTCACACACAGAGTCAACTGCAGAGTCAACAGAAGAGCAAGGAGAGCTTTGCCGAAAATCCCTTGGCTTTGACTGCCAGACAATGGCTCCCCCTCCCACGTAATCAACCAGTTATGGAAAGGCATAAATGCATATTTGCAGGGCTAAATATGTTCACTTGAGAATAAAAATGTTTGGATGATTATCTATAAATTATCTGACATTCTCCAGACCGCGCCGGTTTGGAAGTTGGATCAAAATTTGATGAATTACAAGCACGACACAAATGTTAGAGGAGAAGCTTTGCTCTGACTGTTTCTCTGGGTCTCTGCAAAAAAAAAAAAACCCTGGAAGAATGGCAGGGATACACCAAAAAATACAATCCCCACGGAGCTGAGTTTCCAAAACCTCTCAAATTATTATTTCTCTGATTTCAGATTGTTTATCACTATTGGCATTTAATATTCCACTACTGATCTTGCCACAAAATGATTTTTTTTTTAGTAAAGCAATAACCAGAAAGTATGAGCAAAAAAAAAGTCTATCTTAGAGGCAAAATAAATTTCCTCTGGACTTTCACAGGCTGTCAGGTCCCAAATATCTTCCATTTCCTGATGACATTATTAATGCTGGTCTAGGAACTCTTCCATAGTTTGGGAGCCGTAATTAAAATAACCGAGCTGCTTTTTTCATTTCCGTTTTTTCTGGCTGTGTTTGTCCATGTTCTTACACACCCAGATTCTCCTTATTTGTGGCAGCAAACCCTTTACTCTCCGTGGTGTTGAGCTCTCCAAGCTCCTGAGGGATGTCATGGGACTGGAAGTAGAATTTATGTCAAACTCCCCTGCGAGGGAACGCGCTGCTAAAAGCTGGCTTTGTCTCGTTTGTGGTTTTTTTTTTACTAGGCAGTGTTTGGGCTATAGACATGGATAATTCTGCATCTTGAATGCTTTGCACCAAATTGCCACATCAGCACTAAATACCTCCACTTAATTTTTCATTTGGACCCGATGAAACATTTTTTCCCATGGAAGGAAAAGTCTGGTCTTTGTGATCGTGGCACTGCCAGCCCAAGTTACAGTAAAGGTTAATCACAAACAAGAGACAAGTAAAGTAGACAAAGAGCATCATACACTTCACTTTTCAATGGATGTTTTCATAAATGTATGAATAATTTAAATTATCATTGCCGAGTATTTATTCGAGTGTTTCAGGGGAAAAAAATGCCTCCTCTTTTTTTTATTTTTTTTTTTTTCTTTCCCCTCCTTGATTCTTTTCATTTCTGTCTCATCTCTTTTATGTGCTGCATCGGCTGTTTTCTTGCCATCTGAATCAGTTTTTTGGAACAATGGGATGTATGAGGGCTGAGGGGGCAGTGGAAGAATACAGCCCTTGTTGTACACTCTGTGACTTGACATTGATTAATGAGGGTGCGGACATGGGCAGAATTTGATAGAGAGAGAAGGGGAAATTGGAGGACCTGAGGGCACCAGAAGGAGGAGGGCAAGGAGATGACAGAGAAGACCAGAAGGATGCCAGTGACTGCACAGCGAGTGGCGGAAGTGGCCCCACCCAGGGCCATCGTGGCCAGAGACCTGGAATGGGGGAGAGACACTTCCCTGACAGGAGAGTGTCCCCTCACAGTGACGGGGGCATTGCAGGGAGCAGCTCACACCTCTCCAGGTTTATCCTGCACTGCAAGACCCGCTGTGCCAAAGTAACTCTTTCAAGTGTGTGAACATTTGCCCCAAAAGTGCCATTTGAAACACCTTCCTCTCCTCTTGCCCTCATTCCTCCGTCTCCACCCCGTTGGTTTAACTCCAAAACCTGAACACACAGAGGTTACAACTTTCCTGCAGGAGCCTAAAATGCTGTGCTGACACAGCCCTGAGGTCCAGACCTTGTGGATGCAGGGGATGGATGGATTGGTAGCACTTTGGAGAGAGGAAAGTCTCCTAAATCCTGTTCTTTCAGTTGGATGTCTCTTATTATCTCACATGAGTAAGTCAGGAGAAGTGATGCTGGTCAGAAAAGAGTTTGCACACTGATAAACCAGAGATGTTTCAGGAAAGCTGAAAGTTTGGTGTGGTTCTTAATTGACTTTTTTTAAAAAAACCCACCTTGCCCCTTCAGAAGTAGAGGCCCAAAATGAGCTTAATCAGTTGGTGAAGTTGTAGAAGAGCAACATGTTCCTTGCTGGGTGGTTCAGGTGTAACGAAGCCACCAGGTTCTCTTGACTTGCATTAAACCAAAAAAAAGTTTGCTGTGAAATAGAAAAACTCAGAAAGAAGAACAATAACAAGTGACTGCAATCCTTTAGGATCCAGTTCCTGAGGTAACCCAGAAAAAGATGGAGAGAAACTTTTTACAAGATCATGTAGTGACAGGATGAGGGGGGTGGCTTCAAACTGACAGAGAGTGAGTTTGGATTAGAGATGAGGAAGAAAGTCTTCCCTGTGAGGGTGGTGAGGTGCTGGAACAGGGAAGTGGTGGCTGCCCCATCCCTGGAAGTGTCCAAAGCCAGGCTGGACGGGGCTTGGAGCAACCTAGGACAGTGGAAGGTGTCCCTGCCCATGGCAGGGGTGGAATGAGATGAGTTTTAAGGTCCCTTCAGACCCTTCTGGGTCTTTCCCACCCCGCTCCAGGACTGGCTGTGGCTCTTCCCTGCTGCTGTTTTGCTGAGCTGGGAAGTGCAGGGGTGAAGCTCCAGGACACACAAGGTGAGCCACATTTCCCTTTGCAGCATGTGGGGCACCGTTTGTGGGTTTGCTGCTTCTGGTCCTTCAAGGTGCACTTGATTAGCCCTGACCCAGGAATTCTTATGCCTGGCTGGCAGGACCTGCCCTCTGCAGAGAAAGATCAAAGCTGGTGGCTCAGACAGGTCCCCAAAGTGCTCAAAAGCCACCTGAAAGCTTCACACTGCCCCGTGTGAGGTGGCAGGAGCAGGGGAACCACCACAGCTGCTCTGGCAGGGAATTGCAGCATGTTTGGTACCCCAGGAAAGACAGGACCTAGGGTACAGTTTGGAATTATTGCTATTAAAAACATCACTATAATCCTTCTGGTCAGAAATCTTTAAAAACCCCACTTTTGATGAAACCTGAAAGCAAAGCTGCACTTTCAGAAATTTCAACCAGAAGGAGAGAGAGAGAATCCACCCAAACTCGCCCATTCTCAGACTGAAATTCAAATTGTTTTGCCTCTCTGCAGTGCCCCAGATAAATTCGATATCTGCCAGCCCATGGACTGTTCATGTGCTAATCCCACTCAGACCCTCATTCAGGGCTGGTCTCTTTTGCATAAAACATTAAATGTTGGTTTGAGGGGACAGTTGTCCCTACCCCCTGTGCGGGATCTCTCCCCACCAGCCTCTGGCCACTCCGACCCTGTCTCATTTTCCCAGAGTGAAAGATCCTGGGTCTGCTGTTTGTGAATATAAAAGGAACACAGAAAAGTCTCACTGATGAGCACAGAATCTGCCCCCTGTCTCCCCTCTGCCCTGACCACCACCAGCTTTAATTCCTCACCCAAAGAGCACCACGAAAATCCTGCTCCTGGCTTAGGTTCACGCAACCTGTTTGGGATTTCGGGGTGTAGAGGCAAAAGCAATGCCCTGTCCCCCAACATCTGGCTGAGAACGAGGTCTCAGACTTTTTCTCTGAGCAGACTCTTCCAGCCTTCCCCTTTCTCCCTCCTCTTTGCATCCAAGACAAGCGGCCCAGTGATCACCTGCAATGGCAGCCCCAGAGGGTGACCTGAGCCCTAGAGCTACTGCTGGAACAAATGAGAGAGCTTAACTAGAGCAAGACTGGCATAAAAAGGAAAGGGGAAAAAAGAGAGGAACAAAGATTCCGTCCAATTTGCTCTTTTAGGCATTGTAAAAACTGGCCTGTTTCCCAGTATATCACTCTGCCATTGAATAAGGTCAATTGCAGAGCAGTTCTTCAGTCATCCTGATGGGTTTTCATGAGAAAGTGAATGGAGTGCAAATTAGCCAAAGTCGTCACAAGCTTTTTTACTGTCACTCCAAGCCTGACAGTCCAAAGGAAAATGAGGATTAATAAATCTAACGAACTTTCTCCATTATCCAAGCCAGGTTAGGAAACTATTTATTGTCTCTCTTTTTCTGTGTTTCATCCATTTCGCCTACTGTGGTGAAGCATTTGGAGAAGAAAGGAACAACAGCCGCACGCACACACACGCTCACACACACCCCCAGAGCTCAGCCCCTCCAGAGCCCAGCACAGCCGTGGCCACAGCACAAAATAAAGGCACTGCCAGCAAGAAAATCAAGTTTTTAAAATAACTCGGCCTCGTACGCACCGTGTACAGTTTTAGATGAACCCTCGTAATTGCTCATTCCCGTTAATTAATATGTGCTCAGTGTGTTGAACATAAATATTTTATGGGAGAAAGAAGGGCTCCTAGTAAAGCTTTAAAATTACCTTTTTTGAGGGCAGAAAATTAGTTTCAAGTTAAAGGATTAGTTTCAAGTGAAAGGAAAAGTTTTTTTTTTACAATTATATCCATGTGTGAAGTGGATTTTAGTGCAGCTTCAGTAATTTTTTTTTCAGTAGCTACTGAAAGGACACAAATCTTTCCTAATTTATAAAAAATAATTTGTATTTGAGTAGCTTTTAAAACTTGCTTAACTTAGAGAACTGCCTGAAGCATTCCCAGAGAACAGGAGGTCACACAGAAGGGATGCAAAAGCCTCTAGGAACCATTTAGGCTTTTTGGGTTGGAAGTTTAAGTCTGTGTGTCTATTTATGCAGATATTTATGGATTTAAATCAGGATAATGAAAACCTGTCCAAGTTCACAGCTGGACAACACGTTACCCGTGTAACTCCTATACACTGGGATTCCTACATAATTTTCCTTCAACATTCCCAAAGTCCTTAAAAACTTCCCTGAACAAGGCCTTGTTCTGCCTGAAAATAGATGTTTGAGCTGTCAGAATTCTTGTTTTCAGCACCAATTAAAGCCATTTCCCATTTGCAGTAAAGCAGGTGGAGAAAAGGAGACAAAGGGATCAGTCCCTTGCTCCTGTCCTTGGGAATAAAAATCTGAGAGGGCACCAGCCCAAACTCCAGGTTTCTATTCTAATTTCAGCTAAAAGTGATCAAACCCCCTGATTTCTGAGGATTGGGAATACAGTACTGGTGGGAGAAAGCAAAATATACAATATACAGAATTTGACACCTGGATCCTCATTAAGACCCCCTGAATTGTGAACGACGACAAAGATGATGAGGGAACATTGAACTGCTCACACAAAACCAGCCATGGCTTTTTAAAACTAAAATGCTGAACTTCAACACTGTCTGCAGCCAAAAATGATTGCATTTCCCCTCTTTCTTCCAGTAACCATGAAAACTTATTTCAAATTGTGCTTTGTGTTGGTGCTGACAATTTGTTATTCCTCTCCCAGCAAAATCTCCTAAACTTCCTTCTTTAGTAACCAGGAAAAAGCTCAATAGACAAAACACAAGGTTTCATTCTGGAAGCTACTCAGAAAAAAAAAAAAAAAGCTTTTATTTCTTCCATCCTTCTTCAGTCCAATAAAAATCATAGCAAAAAAAAAGATCATTAAATACCTGTTTGGTATTTAATCCTCGTGGCTCCAGGAGAAAGCTAACTTGGAGAGTTTTTATCAACACTTTGTTTTCAGCTTTTCTGTGGAGACACTCAGGAGAATAAATTCCACCTGAGGAAGCTCATGCTCCTGTCTGAGTAACCAAAGAAAAATTGTTGAGCATTCAGAGCAATCTGGGCTTTGTTGAGATTTCCCTTCTCCTACTTTTACAGTCACTTGTCATTCTGTTTAATAAGAGAGAAAACTTTCCTGACCAGCTAAATTATGCCATTCAAGACGTTAAGGAAAACACACATACCCTGAAGTAAGGTAAAATTATGCTGCAATCATCAAATCAGCCTTCTCTTCTTTATCCCATCTGTATATTCTCCTTGGAAAAGCTGGAGCAGGGGCTCCACGAGCAGCACAGCCCTACCTGCCTGCCACTGCAATTGCTGGTATTTTAATCTCATCAAAGAATCTGAGTTTTTCTTCCTGCTGTTTTGACTTTGCTGTCTCTTAGCCCTGTCACATTCACTAGTTTTGAATAAGTGCAGAACTTGCATTTACAGAATTTGCAATCTGCGAGATTGTTTAAGTGATTTATCAAATACTTTGATTGAACACTTATTGCTGCTCCAGTTCTGAATCTCATTTAAATTGACTGGGCTTGACATAAGCCTTTGGAGTGAACACAGAAATGAGTCCAGGCTCTGGAAGGTACAGCACGAGGGGGAAGAAGTTCCACCTCCAGCCCTGGCACTTCTGGAATTACACCCTGATAAAATCAGTGCTCTCTAGTCCTTATTAAGCATTTTATGTCTGAGAAAATCACAGTCAGATGGACTTTAGTTTATTGGTGATGCAGCACAACAGCTCTGAAAGTTGGTTCAGAAAACACAGAGCACCCCCCAGGGTCCTAAACCAGAAAATTTTGATTTTCTCCCAGTGGAGATGAAGGGCCCAGACCTTTGGCAGGCTCTGCTCAGCCACAACCACATCACTTAAATCCAAGTTAAAATCACTTTGCACTCACAGACAACACTCAGACGAAAGAAAGGCTCTAAGTTCTGAAATACCTTAAAAAATTGAAAAAATGGTGACTTTTATCATCAGATGGATGATGCACCCCTGAGACATGCTAAGCAAATCTGGGGCAAATGGATTTGAAGGTCTACAGCGACAACACCCAAAGGGATGCAGCAAAACTCTTCCAAATTCTAACTCAATGCACCCCAGACAGACACCACTGGAAGGCTCAAGGCCTTCTGCTCCATGGAGACATTTCAATTTAACTACTTGTGTATTAAACTCATGCAATTCCCTCTTTTTCCCTTGTTTGTGTAGAACAAACACAGTCTCCAAGACCACGTGCTGCCTTCCACATCTCTTTCCACGGAAGAACCACTTAGAAACACAACTTAGCCATGATTAAAAGCACAGGAGTGCTGTAATAAATCACAAATAACACAGAGAGGAGGGCCAGAGCCAGGGTGGGTTCCAAGCACCTGGGATCCTGAGGTGATCAGGTGCAGTGCTCACTGTGAGTAACAAGCAAGCAGAGGTAGAAGCAGTGGAGAGGGTTTGTTTCAGCCCATCAGAGATTAAATGGAATGCTCCTGCAGCACAACGGTCCCGGGGCTTTCTTGCTAAATCTGTTGTCTTTCAGGCTCATGGCATTTTCAATGCTTCCTCCAAACTCATGTGGGATAATGCACTCCCAAAAAGTAGGCTCTAGGTATGCACATTCTTAAAATCAACCACTCAACACGCATCCAAATAAAAGTGAGCTTTCTTCCCCATTTTCCCCAAGAAAGGAAGCTCAGAGCCCTTTTATGCATTGTGAATGGCCCACCTAATTTAGACTGAATTATACCCTAACCTTCATTTCCCCTTTACTTCTTTGCTCCATTCAGCAGTTTCTGACTTCAGCTAATTCACTAACAATCCCAGCTGGTCCTTCCCAGCTCCCAGTTCTTTAGCACATTGTCCAAGGAAACTATGTGCTCCCATCTACACTGGTATTCCACTCTCCAATTAACCTACTGCTGAGAGGCTTTACCCCTTTCCACCATCCATTCCTCTGCACAGACATTTTTTTTTTTTAACCTTTTACTTCTTGAATTAAAGTGCAGGAGATCCCTTCCAGGTGAGAAGGTGTTAAATTTATTTGCTGAAGGTTACTCAGGAAGACACGACCCAGGATGGGGGTGAGAGCCCTGAAAGAAAAACCTGCTTGATCTCCAGCTCTTTTCAAAGCTGAGTGTTAAGGAATAGATGTTTAAGGTAGAAGTAAACAAATAACAAAAGAATTTCCACACTTGCTCTCTGACAGGCGTGTGCTTGTTCTGAGCACTGAACCCTGGCAGAGGAGCCAGCTCAGCCAGAGGTGTGGCTGGGTTTGATCCGCACACAGATGGCACTGCTGGAGCCAGGGACATGGATTTGTGTTCTCGTTCTTTAGAAATAATCAGTGGAACTTTTTATCACCCAATTCTAACTTGGATGGCAACAGAGAGAAGGCCTGTGGGCCTGTGGGCCTGTGGGCCTGCGGGTCCATGGGCCTGTGAGCCTGTGGGCCTGTGGGCCTGTGGGTCCGTGGGCCTGTGGGCCCGTGGGCCTGTGGGTCTGTGGGCCTGTGGGCCTGTGGGCCCGTGGGCCTGTGGGCCTGTGGGCCTGTGGGCC
>VZSE01015520.1:184302-241301 GCA_013398275.1 Promerops cafer
GGGCCTGTGGGCCTGTGGGTCCGTGGGCCTGTGGGCCCGTGGGCCTGTGGGCCTGTGGGCCTGCAGGGCCCCTCACTGTGAGAGTTTCGCCATGTCTGCAAGAGAGAAGCCTTGATCCACGTTACAGACCTATTGCACTGATTACCTTTTATGTAAATATATATTTATAGATGTAAAACTTTGGTTTTCTCTGATCAGGAACAGAGATAAGCCCAATCATTTGGGTGCCTGATCATACCACATTTGCACAAATAGAACAAACCAGCCAGAAACTGTTCTGCCATTTTGGGATAAAGCCAAGGCTTCAACATCTCAGAGTCCTCTACCCACAACATTTGACACCCAGAATTCCCACAGCAAGTGTTAATAAACCTCTCTGGATTCAGACTAGAGCCTTGTCTCTCTTACAGTGAGGGCCTGCACATGAGCCCTGCTGATAAAATGTGTCCCCCTCTTCACCTAAACTCTTATGTTTATCCCAAAACTCCTTCCTTATGCAGATTAGGACCACATTTTAGAAGCCCTGAACTTCCATGTTTGCTTCCTGAAATCCATTTAACGTTTCCCTCTCTGCCACCATGCCAAGTGCCTTCTTTCTGGGTAAATGGCCCGGATCTCATCATTGACAAGATCCCAGATAAAACAAAGACAGGGAAAAATGTAATGACTGGCTATTAAACACCCACCTCCCCCAGTTCCTCCTTTTCTTGTACATTTGCTTAGAAGCAAGTGAGCATAACAACAGCCCCGTGCTCAGAAAGTGGGGCTGGGAATCAGGCAGTGAGAAAGTCAATATGGAGCAGTGTGTCCATTTGTTTTGATTTATCTCACTAACTTCAATTGACAGTTAATTCATCAGAGGAGGAAAATGCCAGTCTAGTGAAAACACAACTCGTGAAGGAGAGAGAACCGAGTGGAAAACACAGAGTGTGGGTAATACAGGTAATAAATTAAAGGATACAGTATCAGTATTTTATCATTCCCACTCTGGATTTGCTATATCCCAACTCTTGCCAATTACAATTTATAGTGAGTAGTAAATTTACACTGATTTATTTCACACGCACACACCCCCTTTACAAAATGAGGTGACTTTGGAAAACAGGAAAAGACACGGAGAGGAGTCGCTTCGGCTCAAATTCCAAAACCTGAAATTTCCAGCAGCAGCTACAAACCCTTGTAACAAGCCACAGGCGAGATGAGAATTTACACTGAGAACGTTGGCTTGGATCTAAAATCCACAAAAATATTGAAGGGTTGAAAACGGGATTTGCACCAGCGACACCAGTGCAGGGGGTGGGGATGCACTGGGAGCCTCACACTCCCTGGGGGCTGATCCATGGTCTGCCCAGCCTCACAGGGCTGGGTACTCCCCCTTAGCCAGGAAAATGCTCCAGGTATTCCCTGGTTTAGCCCCCTGACCCCACAGCTCCTCCTCGGAGCCATTTGTTACCACCCAGCAACATTTCATTTCTCCCTGCTCAGGGGCTTTTTGCCTTCAGTGCCCATCTCTCCCAAAGGATGTTTGTAAGGTTGCTCTTTGCCTGACCTCAGGACAACATCAGTGACAATAAAAGCTGGAGATGGGATTTGGGGAGGTTCTGAGAGCCTGGCCCAGTTCCACTGTGCTCACCCCACACCCCTCCAGTGCCCAGAGCCGTCAGGTGAGAGACATCAGACAGAGCATCCCTGCTGGGATGAATGTAAGAGTTTATTTTACTCACACCATCCCCATCCTCTCTGAACCTGCTGATCTCTTGTGTTCTGGAATTCGCCTTTCACTACAAAAAGCAGAAATTGCTTGTGTTTAAATTAAACACTTTTCCCAGTAGTTTCATCAAATGCTCCTGTACAAGGATCCTATTTGCTTTTAGACAACAATCCCAGTTTGAAGTTCAGCCTTGCACGGACACAACTTGGATTATTCTTCCCTGCATATTCTAAATTAAATGACCTCGTGTTTATTTGAATGGAAGTTAACCTGTGATCTTTTTGGCCCATTCACTGAGTTTTGCAGGGCTGCTGAACATTTTGGGCACCATCCCTGATGCTGAATTTCCATCTGGGAAGTGCTGCTCCTCCACTCAGCAGCAAACCCCAATTTCTGCTCCAAAGAACACAGACAGCTCAACAAGGAGCTGAACTTCCTGCCTTTTTTTTTTTTTTCCCCCCTTAAATCACCTTCTATGCTTATTAAACCCCAAGCACAGCTGCAGGGGACTAGAAGAAATTAAACTTCTTTCTGTCCATTTCCCAGGAAACTGGACAGGAGCCAAAAATAATCTGCCCTGGTTGAAGCATCTGCATTTTGCCTCCACAACTCTCCAGAAAGGCACCATCTCCATCTCCCTGCCATGCTGCTGAAATTCATTTTGGAGATGATAAAACCACTTAGAGATAGCACAAGATCCTTCACTTCTGAGGGTGGGAGTGTCCATAAATCAAAGTTTGGGGCAATGGTTCAGTTGGTGTTTCAGAGGTGAGCTGCCCTCACTTTTGGTTTCAGCACGAGTAAACCTGGTGCAAGTTACCAACAGTGCAGCACTTTTGAATTGTTAAGCTAAAAAAGGGATTAAACACAACCACACACACCAAAAAAAAAAAAAAAGATTGTATCAACTCTGAAAATCCTACACCTTTCATATTACTGGCTAAAGGCTGCAAAGGCACAAATATGGGGCAGGACACGGGAGAGAGAAAGGAATCACAGCCTGAACTTTCACCCAAATGCCTAAATTAAATCACAAGTCTTGCAAAGGTTTCGAGAAGTCTGGATACTTCTGTTACGTTCACAAGGCACTGCATTGGGGAGGGTATTGCTGAGAAAGGAAAACACCAATTATTGCAGTAGGATTTATTGGTATCTATGGTCCCAACAGCCAGGCTGGCCCAGTGAATGGGGTGAACTCCTTAAAATACCTAAAAATTAGGTACACTCTGCTATTATATAGGTACACAATTTTATCCTATACAGGTATAACTCCTTAAAATACCTTAAAAGCTTAAAATCATTCCAAAACGTTGATCTTTTATCTGCACCCCTTTCTAAACACCCTGTGGTTGATGTTCAGCATCACCTGACAGTGCTACACCCATCTCACAAGCTGATCCCACAGCACATTTTCACTCACTGCTGCCACATCCCCCCTGCAGCTCCACCTTCCTTGCTTTCCAGCAAGAGCTGAAACATTCCAAAATGTTCTGATACACCAAAAAGTCCAAATAAAATGCTAGAGGTGCAAGCTCTGCTCGTTTTAGATGGGGATGTTTCTGCTCCCTGGCTGGGCCCAGCACTTCCACCAGGATTCCCACCCTGCCAGAGGACACAGGGCACCACCACAGCCCCAGCAACGACCAAAATCCTGGGGCTGCACTGAATTCTCCCCCTGCAAAAAGGGGCTGCACTGAATTCTCCCCCTGCAAAAACTTTCTGGTCACTCCAAGGAATGAAGCACCAAGTTTGGTGGATAAGGATTTCCCCCACTCAGCTGAGCAGGCTGTGATTTAGCAGTAAAGTTTCCAAGTTGTTAAATAACCTCTTCCTTCATGACATAAAAGATGAAGGAAGCTAAAAGGTGTAAGCAGGAAAACAGAATCTGATGTTTTATGGTGTTTAGGGGTGGAATTATCCAGTCCCACTAAGGCTGCCTGTGTGGCATCGACAGGAAATTCACCCCAACTACAGCTGACAACTCTGGCCTCCTTCAAGAGACAAATACTCATTCCCCTTCTCACAGCAATTCCTTTAGACTGTGGCTGTTGTCAGCTACAGGAGAATCATGGGCTTCCTGTTGGGATCTTAGACACTTGTCAAGTTCAATTCAAAAAATTTCCCCTCTTTGGGCGTTAAAATCACACTCACAAGAAAGGTTTTGCTGCTCCGCTGCACCGAAACACCTTGGATGTAGCCCAGTTTTTAAAACTTGCTTTGAATCAATAAACTGGATTTAAATTTGCCTTGCTAACAGTTCTGAAGGAGCTGAGCCTGTCCCCCTCCCTGCCCTGCTTGAGGAGAGACACGTAGCCCTTGGAGAGGACTGGGGACACTGCTCAGTCCTGCTGCTCTCTGCCTCCCAGCCAGGAGGTTTATCCAGCTCCTCACACCACTCTTCCTTTCCAAACATTTGGCCGTGGTGGCTCCCCCCTAACCCCTTCCCTTCCCCTTGCTCCAAGTTTAAGGCAGTTCACCACTTACGGTCATTTACAGCTTACATCCCGGCAAATCCAGAAGGTGTCTGATGAAAAAGAGGGACTAGCCAAGCATCTTAATCCCCCTGTTCATTCATGCTCTCTGTAATGTTCTTTCAGGCCTCTGCTGAGAGACTAGGCTGAAATGAAGGCTGATAAATTAGTCTGGAGGGAAACAAGGCAGATTCTGCTTGTAAAAGGTCATTCCAACTTTGTTCTGGGTGAGGGTTTATCTTGACTGCAGCTGCGACAGACAATGGCCGGGGCCTAAACGGCAGAAATCCAAGCTCTGCTCACGAAATTACTGTGCTGATAAGGGAGAATGGGCTTCGGGGAGATCTAAATGGGAAAAGGGAGGTGGGGGACAGGGGTGAGATGTAGGTATTTGTGAACAGGATGGAGCAGGGATGGCACAACGAGCTGTACGATGAAAGCAGAGCGCTATCTGGAAGGGAAGGAGCACACGGCTGCCTGGTCAGAGGCAAGGGAGGCAGAACCTCCTGTGTGCGCTGAGGGAAAGTCTGGGGGCTACATGGGCATGAAGGGGCTGAACCTGGAGCAGACAGGTTGTAAAACACACCAAACACAGAGGTGGCTCTGCTGCCCCGCTCAGGGTCCCGGCATCGCTGCCAGCACATGCAGGGATTTATTTCCCCAGCCACACGTGGCCAAGAGCAGCCAAAATAAACCCCACCAAGGAGAGTGCAGGAGCAGGACACTGGCTGAGAACGCTCCTCAGTGGAAAAATCTATTTTCTTTAATAACTTTTTGTGCCTTTCTGGGCAAAGAGAGTAAATGCTGGCGAGTTGTGACGAGCCACCCTCCGATCTGAGCTTCTGACAGAGTCCCCTGAGAGCTGCCTCCTTCGTGGACAACCCCCTGGAACCTGCACATCCCCAGCAGTGCAGACACACCAAAGGGGCACAGCCCACTGTCACCCCTCTGGAACCCAATTCCAGCCCCACTGGGGACTGGAGCTGAGCCCCCCCTGCCTCCAGCCCTGGGATCCAGCACAGGATGGACATGGAGCTGCTGGAGAGTCCAGAGGAGGCTCCAGGATGATCAGAGGGATGGAGCAGCTCTGCTGGGAGAGAGCTGGGGTTGTCCAGCCTGGAGAACAGAAGGTGGCCTAATTGTGGCCTTCCAGCACCCTGGAGGGAGCCAACAAAAAGATGGAGAAAAGCTATTTACAAGGGCCTGGAGTGACAGGACAAGGGGGAATGGCTTCAAACTGACAGAGAGGAGGGCTGGATTAGAGATTAGGAAAAATTTCCTCCCTGTGAGGGTGGGGAGGCCCTGGCACAGGGTGCCCAGAGAAGCTGTGGATGCCCCTGGATCCCTGGAAGTGTCTAAGGCCAGCTTGGAGCACCCTGGGCTAGTGGAAGGTGTCCCTGCCATGGCAGGGGTTGGGGCTTTAATGTCCATTCCAACCCTTCCTGGGATTCCATGATTTCTTTGTCTGTTTGCTGTGAGGACAGAGGGCACCAGGAAATCAGGAGAGCTGCACAACCCAGCCAGGGTGGAGATTTTACAGGGATGCCACCCAAAGCAGTTGGGCTCAGTGACAACTTGAGAAAGAGAGCCCCTGACTGGGAATAACTCTTCCAAAGACCCCTCCATGCTCTGGAAATTCTCCTCCCACCCCAATTCCCCACCTTGCCCGACCCCAGACCCTCCTCCTGCAGCCGTGATTCTTCCATTCATGTTTCTAAAAGTGACTCAAACTCAGCTTCACACTTCCCTGGACAAGCAGCCCTTGTTTTGCAAAGCTCTCTCAGTACCGGGACAGGTTTTGCACAGGTCCCAGCACTTTGCTGGGATGGAGCACACGGAAAGAGGAATAATGAACACACAGAAAGAGGAAAGGGTGAATAACTAAGAGCTGTGTTGGCAGGTGAAGAACCAAGTCCATCCACGTCCCACTCCCTCAGAAAAAGCAATAGACCCAACCCTTCATTTCCATCCCTAAATACAACAAAATTCCCTGGCATTTCCAGAGCCAAACAAGAAGCAACTGAAGTGCCAAAATGTGTGAAGTCCTAAATCCCAAACAAAGTTAGTCTTGCTATATTTACCAGCTCTCCAGATCCGTGGTGCTGCTCCATATTTGCCATGGGAAAAGGAGGACAGTGCCAAATTATGCAGAGAATGTGATTTTCCCATTCTTTAAAAGTAATTAACACAACCTCTTACTTGGGAAAATTTGCTGTTGGTACTTCTTGCATAGCACAGATTGAGGTAAAGAGATTTAATTTAGAACTTTGAGACTTTAGGATTGACCAGGAGCTCAGATGGGGTTCAGTGAAGGGTTTGATGACCCTGAGGACATCCCTGGACCTCAGTGCCCCAATCCCACATGAACATCTCTGAGCAGTGAGGAGCGTGAGGCTGATTCCCAGAAAACCAACAGCCCCCTGAGTGCCTCGTACCAGCAGCCTGAAAACCCCAAAATGAGTTATTTAGCATCGCTCCCACCTTCCCAAACTGCCTCTGAGAGAGTCCCCAGAGCGCTGCCTCCTTCAGAGCCCATGCATATTTATGGTTTCCCTTATTGATCATTTCCTTTACCAAAGCCCACTGTGCTCCAGGCTTTGCTGGGAGCAGACAAAACCCAGGTTGAGTTTCTCTGTAGGTTAAAATTCCTCCAGAGGAAGAAGCAGTGCCCTGACTTCTGCAGGGCTTTTGACAATGAAAAAAAGCTATTTTTCAAACCACTGTGGTCACCACTGAGCTGTTGGTGGGATCTTTCTTTTTCTTTCTCCTTTTTGAGAACGTGTGGCTGGTAAAATATTGCTTCAGGAGCTGGTATTCAGGGATGGCTCTCGAAGACGAAAGGAAAATATTTATTTCCTTTTTCTGCTTGTGAATCAGAATGTTCTATTTAAAGAAAGTGCCCTCTGCCGGATTGCTCATGAGTTATTACCCCTTATGGAAATAAAGGAGAAATATCAGGAGGTATTCTTAGTCATTCCCTTCCCCTGTCTCTTCTTTCTTTCCCTTAATTCCTTATATACCCATGTTTTAGCCAATGCCTAAGATAGAGCAACTTATCTTGGCATTCTTGGGCCTAAAAAAGGCTTTACTCCCTTAACCCTGGCACTGAAGAAGCATTTGGGGAAATGTCAAAAAAGGGACAAATTTCAGTCATTTCACTTGGATGCCATAAGGTGCATTTTCTACTTTTATCCAGGGTTGAAATTATTAAATTAAACCCCTGCAAAAGGTGGACAATGAGGTTTCTCCTGTGATTCCATCAGCTTCCTCCTCTCAATCCTGAGCCAGTCCTTGTTCCTCCTGACATGGTTTTAATTCCAGTCATAGGAAACAGCCCAACAATTGCCAGCACCTGGAGCTGACCCTTCCCCTTCCTCGTGGTGGTCCCCTGACACCAGAACAAAGCCCAGATCCTGCAGGGAAAATAAAAATGTTGATGTTCTCCCAGAGCTGTTCCCTGGGAAGGAGATGGAACAAAGCTCAGCAACCTCCTCAACCCAAAAATCTCATTTAAAAATTTAAAAATATTTAAAATAATTAAAATAAATAGAATAAAAATTAAATCTTTAAAATATTTCGAGGTCAGGGACTTATTTTTCTTCCTTGAGATTAATTTTTTTTCACTTAAGCTCTGAGTTTTGATCCAAAGCAGAAGTTTCTCTGCAGTTTTATATCCATGTGTATAAAAATTCTAACTGGGGATGCTCTTAGCAAGTCTTGAGGGCAGTCCCAGGGTGCTCTGGCATTCTGTTTTCCTCATGAACCCACAGGTACTTTCATTTTCAGAGTGATTCCAGCCCGGCAGGTCTGGGAAGGAGCCTTGCATGGGAGACGTTTGTTGTGCAGGTAACACACTCAGAATTCCTCAGCAATTTCCCTGCAGGAGCAGGGGTGAGGCTCGGAACAGAGCAGCCCAGGAGCTCCTTTTTGCTGAACATCATTCCCCAGGCAGAGGGAAAGGCAGAGCAGGGGAAAATGAACGGATCAGGGAAGGAAAAGGACCAGGAAATGTCATCACATCCTCGCAGGGCCCAGCTGAGGGCCCGCCAGGAGCCAGGAGCAGCTCTGGGGATTTCTCTGCTCAAGTGAAGGACTCGCGCTCCTTTCAGCGCCGCTGGCGGAGGCAGGACACACAAGAGCTCGCTGCTTCAGCTGGACCAGCTTCTAAAGGGAAATGAAGGAATCCCTCTGGGAAACCTGACAAAACCATCACGGTTCAAGCCGTGCTTAGATGCTCCTTCCTATTTTGATATCTTCAAGATAATTTAAAAATATATTTTAATTTTGAAGATATTTTTATACTCGAATGTTTTTAATATTTATTGCATCCAAGGAAATGCAGTATAATTCTCCTCCCAGAATTCAGGGTCAGTCACATAAAGTAAATTCCCCTTGGCACTTAGAAGTATTTCGAAAAAGCAGAGAAAATAAAAAAGACCCCCTGCTAAAAATTAAAATTTTGTAGGAATAGGGAGGCTGGACTGCTGTGGGTCAGTGACACTTTAAAGTGTGTTCAAAACCCAGAAGTTTTCCCTGGCCCAGACGTGGAGCCAGAACTCTGCTGCATCCTCAGCTGCTGGCTCCTATTTTTTCCCAAGTTATTTGTCTTCCATGGGACAGACTCTACCTTTCCCCCCACCAAGTAGGAAATGAAAGCACTTATTTATTTTTCCTACGTAAGAGGAGCAGCCTGGCTCTGACACTTCAGCTGAGAGAAGTCTTTGTGCTTCAGCAAATAACCTCTCTTAAAATATAAATTAAAATATAAATGAAAATAGAAATGAAAATAGAAATGAAAATAGAAATGAAAATAGAAGTTAAAATAGAAGTTAAAATAGAAATTAAAATAGAAGTTAAAATAGAAGTTAAAATAGAAGTTAAAATAGAAATTAAAATAGAAATTAAAATAGAAGTTAAAATAGAAATTAAAATAGAAATTAAAACAAACTGCATTTATCAGTGGTGTTTACCCCGTGAAGCAAACTGAGCTAAAGTCATGACTGCTTCCAGAGCTCCTACAATCCAGGTGCTAAACCTCCCCCGCCAGGATGAGATTCCCATTCTTCTCTCAATTAGGACAATTACCAGCGCCGTGATAAATACCACGATTTCTCCAAAGCGATTGAAATCATTATGCAATGATTTTATTTTCATTTTCCGCGGGTCCCGGAGGCCACGGAGCACAAACGCGCCGTGATTTATTCGGGCGCCGGCAGCGCCGTGCTCTGTGTCAGCGGGCAGGGGGGAACGGGAGCAGGAGAAATGCAGTCAGGTCACACTCAGTAATCACAGGGCTTCTAGGTGGGGTGGTGTCTTTCAAGGTACACACACACACAGAAAAAAAAAAAAAGGTGAAATGAAAGGATCAGCACAGCAGTGTCAGGGAATGAGGGAAAGCACCCAACAGGTCCTGCTCAGGAGCCACTGAATCATCCCTGGGAGGGGCTGGGGGACAGGATTGACACACTTATTTTTATGAGGTGAGAGTGAATCACTCGCTGCCATCCCGTGTCCAAGAAAGCCCTTGAATGATAGGTGTGGTTTAATTCAAAGAATATTTTTTTAAAACATATCCCACAAAGCAAAGGAGGAGGCCAGATATGAGGCTGTGCTGCAGATAAGGCAGGACACGTGTTCAAGGCATCACCAGCCAGCCCTCCTCTCTGCCTGAAAGGAAAAACACCTCTAATAAAGATAATTACTCATCTTTTTGCAAGGTATGGCAGATAAGGCATGGCATTCTGCATTCCCATGGATGTTTTGGGCTATTGATGAGTGAATCTGAAAGTTTTGGCAAGTAAAGCCAGGTCTGGAGCGAGGAGTTCAGATGGAAACAGGGCTGGCCCTGCCTCCGAACACAAACTGAATTTCCTGAGGACTTTGAGGTACAAGTCACTGCTCTGTTTCATTTTCATTTTCACAAATCTGCCCTTGCTGGAGTTTGGAAAGATAAAGATCTTTGTGCAGTGGTAATCCTTGGGCAGAAGAGGAAGATCCATTCTCACATCAAAGCCCTCAGCAGCACATTTTCCAACCCCCAAAATGTCGTTTGATTTTTTTTTAAAAAATGCAGAAATCAGAAGGAACAGAGATTAATTATAAAGCGCGTCCTGTACAACAAGAAAATCAGTGTTTTCTAGCAAAACTGAGATGGTGCTGAGGAGTGGCCACTTTGCAGCCAATTCCACTTCCAGTGACCTCCCAGTTTAGTCAAAGCCTGACAATAAATTTCCTGTGATGAAGGGCAAGAACTTCTTGTGCCAAAGGCAGAAGCACAAATTCAAATTAAGGAACTGATGACTCCTAAAAACAAACAAACAAACAAACACAAAGACCACGTTTTCAGAGTTTGGGGGCTGAGGTGTGCACAAAAGTGGGATTATCAAGATTATAAACGACAGGAAATGAACTGAGAAATATGAACAGAGAAGAGGTTGGCTGTGAAGAACAGGTATAATTCCTGAAGTAAATTCCTAATATGAGAGGCAATCCAAATGGAATATATTCTAATTGGCCATATCAAGGGGTTGGGTGGAAGTCTTACACCAGCATTCAAGTCACTGCATGACAAAAGTACAAATTGCAGAGAGATACTGACCGAAAAAAAAACAAAGTTAAACTGCAGAAGGAACATTCCTTGTGATCCTGCAAATCTCAGATTTGTTGAATTTATCACCACTGAAAGAAACAGCACATGGAAGCAAAAACCAAGTTACCAGGTGACAAAACCTCCTCCCCTCTCCCTTTTTTTCAGTCATTGCCCATCTCCTGCCTGCTCAATTTTAGGAGCAGAGGATGCAAACACATCCCAAGTAACCATTTCCCAATTTGCCATCAGGCAGAGCTGCCTAGAACATCTCAGGGCTTTTCCAACCTTCCACCCCGAGGGAAGGGCTCAGACACCACCACCCAGCAGGCAGAGCTTATTCCATGAATTCCTGTCCAGCACATGAAGGGATTCATGGATGTTGCTCCCAAAGGAAATTCTGAAGGCACTTTCTGGAAACAGACCCCTGAAATATCCTTAAACACGCTGGGAAATGGGAAAATTCAAGGGACAAGCAGAGGACAAGCAGAGAGTGTTGGGGTGGGTTTGAGGACACCTGAGGGAGGACAAAGCCCTTCCTTTGAGGTGTGAAATGTCCCTGCCACGGCAGGGGACAAAGGAACGGGACAAGTGCCCCGGAGAGGGAAAGTTTGCTCAATTACACCACAAAAACAAACAGTACCACAAAGTCAATGGGAATTGATAAACACAGCTCCTATCAGAGCACGCAGAGCAGTGGGGATGTGAGGAACCTTTCTGAAAATCATGAGTGTAAATACCAGCTTTTATCAGAATTATGGAACACAAGGACAATGTCTTGCCAAGGTCATAGGAAAAAAGGTTTGCACCACTCGACTTCTGCCAGCCAATGAGGATTGCACTTTGCTCCTAAAAGTCAGCCTTAAAACAAAATAACGAACAAAAATATGAATTGAAACAACAAATTCCACCTATCAATAACTGGTCAGAAAAAGAGGATTCATCTTTCACATTGCAGCCTACAAATAATTAAGATGGCATATACCTAGAGGAAAATTATCCCTATTTTCAGAGACACCTGGAAGTGATCAATACCTTCCTCAGGAATCTTGAGCTCCTCACACCTACAGCCCCCCTGAACCAGACCATATATTGCCAGTAAAATAAAAGGGATTTACACACCCCCCCCAACCCCCCACTTTTTGATGCTCATAAAGTAATAGCAATCAAATATTCTGCAATGATATTCACAATAGAAGCCAACACCAAGAGGAATTTCTGAGGAATGTCATTGGAGGGGAGAGAGGGAATCAAAACTCAGCTGAATTCCCCTATTTTCCCTGCACTAGGATAGAAGGAAAAGGAAACTCTCCACTCATTCAAGCAAACTCTGATTTTAGCTCTTCAGACACTTCCTACTGCAGAGCAACAAAACACAATTGAGTGTCGTTCTTAAAACAGTGTTTCCTGCACTTCAGACACATTGAAAAAGTAAACAAAACAAAAACATCTGGACCTGCTTCTCTGGGCTTCACTGGGTCTCGCTGCTCACTGATTTTTGACTTCTCAATCAAGAATGCAAATATAATCAGAGACAATTTAAACTGTTAATGCTTCAGCCTGGCCTTTCTGACCTCTGTTTCTAAGAAAACAGGGTTCTGTCACTGCCCTGGTGCCTTCTCCGGGGAAAACCTTACAATTCCAGCCCTCAGCTGCCTGCCACCCTGTAAATCCTCCAGGATTCTGAGAACCAGTTCACCCCAGTAGTGGCTGATGGAGAAAATGGGACAAGTCACTGCTTCCCCCAGGGAAAAATGGGGGAAAATTCAGCTCCCACTTTTTGGGATAGGCCTCACCTATCCTACAGCAAAGTCCTGCCAGGAAACCTCTCAGCCCCCACTGCCCCAGACACAGCCCAGCAGCTCCCACGGCAGCAGGGGGTGGAATGTTGGGATGGGCACTGGTGTAGGGAGAAGGAAATATATATTGGATAGTGGGCACTGGGATAGGACTGTGAGCACAGAGCAGAAATCCCAGGGTACACTTCCACGTTAATGAATATTTCAGGATAATTATGGATCTAGATATTCTCTAATCAAGAATATAGGAGCAGAAGAGGCTAAGATGATTTCTGCAACCAGCCCAGAAAAGCAGGGAGAAAGATGAGATGGGAGCTGTGGGACAGAGCTTTTTCCTGCTGAAGGCTGGGTTTTGTTCAGCTCTTGGGGAAAAATGACTTTCACATTTCTCCATCTTTGCTGCAGCACGGGAACTGGAGAACATCGGGGCTGTTAATGGGTACATGCTATTTTCCCCTGCCCAGTTAATAATGCCTGCACTGCTGACACGGGCTGGGAGTCAAAGGTAACACCCCCAACCACCAAACATGATGCGATTAATCCCATTCCCTCCACGCGACAACTCCCGAACACAATTTGGAAATGACAAGCACTTGATGAAGTGACCCGACATCATTCAAAAACAGACTTCCAAAGCGGTGCTCGAGCAGTTTTTGTGGCCCGAGAAGTGAACTTAAAAGGGATTTCTGCTGATTTTTAAATCCTTCAGGTAATGGGGGTGGAAAGTTACTCAGGGAAACACGGCATCAGCAAAGTCACCACCTCTGTCCCCCGGCCACCAGGCCTCAGTCCAGCTCCACGAACACTTGGCAGAGAAGACAAAGGAATGTGGTGCCCACATTCCAGGCTCTTACCTCCCATCCAAAGTTTGTTTCCTTTAATGTGCTCCTCTGTACTGCCATATAGGGTCCAAATCTTTCCCCAACTTCAATCTTCTTTTTGGCCCAAATCCCTAGCCCTGCCCCTGGGACCGAAGATTCTCTGAGTTCAAAATCTGGTGGGATTGGAATGTCATCAGGAATGTAGACGGGAGCTTCATAGGGTGAGCCCTCCTTGGGAGTGAAGTCCTCACTGGTGGGGAAGGGTGACGGAGGTCCCACAGGGATGGGGGACATTATACTGTCCTCAGTTTCCTCCTCTGCGCTTTCGCCAGCAAGGAGATCGGGGTCGGTCTCGTACATATTATTTACAATCTCGCTGTCACCTAAAAGGGGAAACAGCAGAACAAAACACACTGAGATACTCACGTGAACATTGGTTAATCTCTGCCTGGGACAAAGTTTCGCTAAGCCGAGCTCGCACGCTTCTGAAGGATAAAAACCTGCCTGGAGGAGCTCAGGTGGAGCTGAGCTAAGGACACTGATCATCATGGGGTGAGGCTCACTGCAGCCTGGTGTGCTCTGCGGGATCAGGGGTCCTCTGCTGTTTGCACTTCAGTTTTGGAAAGAGGGAAGAAAACAGAAGAGGTGGTTGAGGTTCTCTTTAGCCACTTCTTGCTCTAACTGGCTCAGTGTATTTTGTAAAAGGGGGAAAATAATTTTAAAAACCAGGAATAAATTAGGGTGAAATCCAAGTTTGGCAAGAAGTGCTTGCCTGGTGTTCGGGGTTCCTGCTCAGCGTGTCCCACAGCAGCAGCTGTGGCTGTGAGCTCCCAGCTACAGCTCAGCCATGCACCCCTGCAGGTGTAACAGAGCATCACTGCTTTGTAATCACTAAATCCTGCCGTGGTTTAGGTTGGGAGGAACCTTAAAACCATCCAGTGCCACCCCTGCCATGGCAGGGTCACCTTCCACTGTCCCAGGCTGCTCCAAGCCTCGTCCAGCCTGGCCTTGGGCACTGCCAGGGATCCAGGGGCAGCCACAGCTGCTCTGGGCACCCTGTGCCAGGGCCTGCCCACCCTCCCGGGGAAGAATTCCTTGTTAATCTCTAATCCAGCCCTACTCTCTGTCAGTTTGAAGCCAATTCCCCTTTGTCCTTGAAGGAAAACCCTGGACACACAGAGGGCAATAAAGTTTGGGGATTTTTCCAAGGGGAATCAATCTCTAAGCAAGGCCATTCATGTAACGAACACGCAGCGTTCTCATCCAAAAAACCAAAAAAGGGTGGTGGGGGGGGAGCAAAACATGGAAGGGGAAAAGAAAAGCACAGTTTGTCACCCAACAGAAGTAGCTGGAGTATTTGGGGAGCAGATCTGCCCTGTCTCCACGAGCTGTGAGGCAGCCCGGGCGTGCTCAGCAGCTCCCACCACGACAACAAACCCAACCACCGCCGCTTTGTGGGCACAGTTAATGCCTGGCCCCTGATGTCACCGGGGGGAGCAGCACCCCACCAAAATGACACTTTTCACTGGCTCCCAGCTAGGAACCATCAAGGAAGAATAGCTGGAAAAGCACGGCTCAACTTGTGGTATTTGTAATTCATCTCTTCGCTAACCTCAGAATGCACCTTCTGTCTGCAAGACACATCTCCCACTCTGTTCCTTTTTTTTTTTAATGCCTAATAAAGATTTTCCGGAGTTCATGCCTAAGAAACCTGGTGGCAGACTCGACTAAAGAGGTGGATTTTGATTCCTCTGCCAACATTTTTTTGCTCCAGCTTTCGGAGGAGAACAGGGAGCTGCCTGCTGCAGTTGACATGGGCTTCCTCTGCTAGAAAGTGCAGCCCTCCCTACTCAAACATGGCACCAGAACCAAGCTTTCATGAACATGAGATACTCCATCATCCTGAAAATATTTGTGGTTGCAGTAAATGTTTTCTCACCCAGTATTAGCAAGTCAAATTATTTTCTGCTCTATGATTAGCCTCTTTTGCACTTAAGGAACAGGAATTCCAACTGAGTTGAAGAGCAAAACTGGGTTTATTGGAGCACAACCTGTGAAAATTTACAGAGGATACAAGTAAAGTATAAAGATACCTTACTACTGAACACCCTTAATTTAATTTCTTCTATGGGACAACCAGGGCAGTTCTGATTAAATGTTATTTAACAGTGAGCTGATCCTTCATCTAACTCACCTCGTATTTCAAGAGGAATCATCAGAAGACAGGTAAATGTGCCTTTTCAGTTGTTAAATGACCAGGGACTGGCAACAGGCACGAAATGACAATGAAACAACAATTTCAGGTCACGATAGGTCTGATACCAGAGATTCCAGGTGGCATCTGTGGGAGCAGAATCCCAGCCAGGCAGGTGTGGGAACGCTGGGTTCCTCAGCACAACCCCGTGCTGAGATCAACAAACTGTACCCAGCCTTGATGAGCAGCCAGGGCTGCCAGGGAAAACCCGAGCTGTGCCCAAACCTGGCCCTTTTTTTGTGCACTGCCAGGTGGATTTCACAGAATCCCAGAATCACTGAGGTTGGAAAAGACCTCCAGGATCATCAAATCCAGGCTGTGCTCGATCCCCACCTTGTCCCCAGCCCAGAGCCCTGAGGGCCACGTCCCTTGGACACCTCCAGGGATGTGCACTCCAAACCTCCCTGGGCAGCCCCTGCCAATCCTTGACCATCCTTTCCATGTGAAAATTCCTCCTGGTGCCCACCCTGAGCCTGCCCTGGCCCAGCCTGAGGCCGTTCCCTCTGCTCCTGTCCCTGTTCCCTGGAGCAGAGCCCGACCCCCCCGGCTGTCCCCTCCTGGCAGGAGCTGTGCAGAGCCACAAGGGCCCCCTGAGCCTCCTTTTGTCCAGGCTGAGCCCCACAGGTGAGGGAGCTGATCTCCACAGGTCGTGTTTATTCCAGGGATCTGGGGCAAATCCGACAGCTGGGGTTCAGTTTTGATTATTCTACAGAATTTTCAAGGTTGTCCCCACTGAATCACTTCTCCCCTGCAGGGCTCCTCTCAGCTTTACCCCAAACATTCCACAGCTGGTTAAGTTAAAAAAACACATTAAAAAAAAAAATAAAATAGCAGAGAACATCTTGTTTTCCAGGAACAATCCCCAGTTCTCCTGAGCTCCATCCCAAGTCAGCTGGGGGCCGTGGAGAGCCGGACGTGGCCGCTCCGTGGTGACAACGGTGACAACCACGCTGTCCCACATCTGCCCCTCTGGAATGTCTGCCTGGGTGAAAAGCAGCACAGAAATACAACTTGACCTTATTGTTGTTGTCATGAAACTGAAATTAGTCCCTCAAAGCTCCCCGGCGAAATGACTTGATAAAAAGGCTCACTGAAAGGTTGTTTCCACAGATAATCAGATATGGGCAGACGCTGAAAATCTGTGTGACACCAATGAGGGGCTGGCAACAATGAGAGGGATGGTTTAGTGGTGGTGAGAGACCTCATGAATAATCTATTTAGCAGCTGTAATGAAAGCAAAAGCAAGGCTGATGTTAAAGGAAATGGTGGTAGGCGAAATAATGCGCGAGGGTTTGGGGTGGGTTTGTTGTATGTGGGTTTTAATGTGTTTACTATTATTTTTATTATCATTATTGTCATTATTCCCGTTTTAATTATTATTGTTGTTGTTAGATATCTAATTCTGCTGTGGGAACTCCCAATTATCTGAAATGACTGAGCATTTTTTATACTCACAGATTGCAAAGAGCTGCTTTGACTTCTTCACTGGGAACATTTAAAGAACATCCCAAGAATTAATTTCCATTGGGCAGGCAGTGCCTGGTCACCAGCACAATCTTGAGTTTCACTGACCTGGGTAACTCAACATCTGTGTGAAACCCAGGTATTTTTATTTTCTAAGCAAGGAGGAGAATGACAGGCACCCACTGAACTCACACTTTGCCTTAAACCTGGAGCCTCAGGCCCAGAGGAAATATCCAAGCAGAAGAGTAGAAAATACAAATATTCACAGAGAACTTTGTAGCTAAGAATGGAACCACACAGGCACAGACCAACAGGTGCTTTTTCCTTAGGGATTAACTGGGTGTTGGAAGGGGTTTTGCACCATTATCCAAACTTTGTGGCTCATTCCTAGCTGTGAGTTTAAAATCACTTGTGAGTATTAAAACCTCAGTGCTGTCTAGAACTGCTTGTGGTTATTATAATATAATAACAATAATAATAACAACAATAACAACAACAGCAGCAGCAATAATAATAATAATAATAATAAATTATCAGGAAATATTAATTTTTTAATCCCTGGGATTTGCCTCCATTTTCTGCCTCTACAGAAAGAGCAGTGGGGTGACCTCAAACAACTTTTCCAGCCCAAAGAGGGACATTACCAACACCTCTACAGTTCCATGGATGTCCTGAGGTTCCTACACTCCGTGATTTTCCTTTAGAAACATTCCCCAGGGAAGAAGACAAACCAATCAAGCCAAACCAAACAATTCCTGATACAATGGCTGACGAGGAAAAAGGCAGGTAATGTTTGAGCACTTTGAGCAATATCTTGAGGGGCACTGAGCAGCCTGGTCTGGTGGGAGCTGCTCATGGCAGTGGGGTTGGAATTGGATAATTTTTAAGGCCATTCCAACCCAAGGCACTCTCTGATTCCATGATTTTTCATTTCACACCTTCAGTAAACAAAATCACCTACATTTCTAACTCTGGGGTGACAGGATTCTGTCTCCATTTCTGTGGAATCAGGCCAAAAATAAAGTCATTTTTCTGACCCCTTTGTAGGCCAGAGGAGCTGGATCACGTCATCAAAACACAGCCCTGCTCAACCAAGAAGGAAACATTCCCATTAAGGATGTGCTTAATTACTGCTGACAGGGTTCATCACCTCGGGGTGTTGTGCTGCTCATCTCACCTTAATTCAGGTGGATTCTGAGGAATACCTGCCCTCCATCCTGCCCTAATGCACTGGGAATTCTGCAGGAGCCTCGCTGCCCATCCCTCTGTGCCCTGCATGGGGCAGGAGCTGACAGCAGGCACAACAGAGCTTGCCAGACACGACCCTAAATCACAAAGGACCTTGGAGCACCCACCCCAAAGGGCCTCCAGCACAGAATGATCCCAGTGGTCAGATTGCCACCTGATGGCCACAGCTGAAATAAAATAGGAAATCCCAAATCCAGGCCCTGCTCTGCTGCATCTGCCTGCCAGGACCAGCCCAAAAATCCAGCTTTTCCTCAGGGTGGTGGGAACTGTTGGTGTCCATCAGCTCTGCATCCAGTCCTGGCATTCCTGAGCACTGTGAGTCTCTAAGTCCTCTAAATCCCACATGAAATGAGAAGAAATGGGAATTCTCCCTAAACTTTCACCCTCCTCATGGATCCACAGCTTCCTCCCCAGACCTTTCTCCCTGCTGGATGCAAACCTGAACCTGCAGACAGGGAAATGCCTGGATTGCCAGGGGGATCTCACTTCTGGGGGCTACAAACACCAGCCACGCTTTTCCTTGGCATTGTGTGATGAAGGAAATGTGCCTTTGTGGGTTGGATTGTGCCACACGCTCTCTGGAAGTTGGTGTGAAACACTTCTGCCAGAAAAGCTGCAAGTCAGTGACAAAATGTCATGAGAGGAATTATTCCTCTTCCATTAAGGATGGGGCTGAAGCATTAAATGCTTCAAGGTCTTACAAAAATGGCTTTTCCCCCATCCATGGACAGAATTAATGAGAATGCTGTAAGGAAAGGGCAGTAACCAATCAGTTGTTTAAGATCCTCAAGCCCACCACCCAAGTTCTTCATCCCATTCATTGCAAGAACCTTTCTCCTGCACCTCCATCCAAGCTGTCCTGGGCTCTACAACATTGGCTGGTGGATACTGATCTGAAATCAACACATCCAGCACCCAAACCAGAGCCTGGCCATGAGGAACCCCCCGGGGCCGGGTGCTCAGACTGCAGAGGATGCTCTGAGAGCTTTCCCCACCACCTCTGACTGCTGCCAGAGCGAGAGGAAATTCTGCTTTAAATGAGCATTGGGAAATGTCTTTTTTTTCTCTTTTGTTCACTCACAAAACCCCTTCATTTTCACAATTTTAACAGTTGAAAAAAGGCTTGGGCAATAAATATCCAGGCAGGGAAGTGGCCACGAGTGGGAAGTGGTTTTGCCCCTGTGCCACAGTGCCAAGGGAATGTCACAGGGGCTGTTTTTACCTTTGAGAAATGGTGCTGCTCACACAAACCTTTATTTAATTTTTCACTTCATTGGGCACTTCTGCTGCAACTTGCTGTGGTTTTGCCAACTTTTCTGAACATATCTAGAGATACCCAGCTTGGAATTTTAGTATTTGTGCCTTTGGATTCCTCCTAAATCTTGGGCCTTTAACACCGCATGACACTGACACACCAAGCACCTCAAATTATTTCTCAGTGGAATCATCCTTTTTCTTCCTTAGATCCTATCCAGAGCTTCTCACAGCTCCCTGACACCTGAGAACACCCAAAATGCTATGAGTAAAGGGAATTAGGGACAATCAAAATGGCTGTGGGTGAGATGTGGTCTTCCCTGTTCCCTATTGAAGCTGGAATGGTGGCACAGCTGTGACAGGACGAGTCACAGGTCACTGGCTTTGTCCAGCTGACAAGTTAAATTCCACTAAATAGGTGTGCATGGAAAATTCAGACCCTGCCAACCTCAAATTGTTGGATACTCAGTCAGATCTGAGCTGACCCCACAACAAACCCACCAGCCCAGCTCCAGCAGATACCCAAACTCCACTCTCAGCTTGTTTCCCTTAAAACACTAATTCTGTTTCTCTTCCACACTACAAAGCACAGAATTTTGGGGATGCTCAAGAAGCAGGAAGATGCTGAGGGGGTAAACAGGACTCTGGAGCTGAGTGGTCAGGCCCACATCCCTGAGGCACCCAGCTGCTCCAAACTCTGCTGGCCAAGCTCCCTGTACCCAGTGACAGCCCCAAACACATTTGCCAGGCTACACATGGACATTTTTATTTATAGCTGCCATCAAAATGAAATCTGAAGGAGCCACAGGTTTTAGCACATCCCTGTGTAAAGCTCCAGACAGGAACATGCTCTGAGCATTCCCAGCACAGGAACCTGCCCCAGGTACTGCTGGGTCTGGCTCTGCTGCCCAAATCTTTGCAGCTGGAGTTTAGGGACAAAATGCATGGAACTTCCCTGGGTCTGGCTGATGCAGAACTGCTGCAGAACACATTAAAAACCCAATTTACTGCTGAAGAATACTCAGAACTGCACAGACAGTGAGGGATGAGGCAGGACGAGTGAAAAGGAAGGACTCCCATAAAAATGAAACCCTTGCAAACGCAGCCCCTTTCCCGTGCTTATTTTGTATATTCATTTGTCAAGTTTCACGTTTTTGCCCTGCTTTGTCTAAGCTGGAACTGCACCTCACCAAGCAGCTTCAAGTCCTTTTATTAAAAAGAAACAGAAAGCAGATCCAAAAGGAGCAGTGAGAGCAGATGAGGACTGCGCAGAGTTAATCGGGTGCATTTTTCAATAAACATTCTAAAAGCAGTTGCTGCAGAACTTGGCTGTGAGTAGAACAGGTATTAAGGATTTCAAGTGCCTTTGGTTTTAAGCAAAAAAAAAATTAAGTGTTTTCTTTTATTAAGGGATTTCTGCTGGCAGAAATGAAGAATAAAACTCGAAACAGTATTTCAGTGTGTTCCTTAATACCCATTTTCCTCTAGTAAAACCAGCAGGGAAAGTGTCCAAATTACTCTGCTCTAAATGCCAGTATTATATTTCCAGTAAAAGTCTGGTTCAACCAGGCATCAAAAATATTTCCACATAAGATCCTTTTAGAATCAAACTCTTCTGAGAATGTTGTTGTTGTTGTTTGTAACTTTGCTTCACCTGATCTCCCCGAATCCACAATTTTGTTTTATATTTGAATTCAAGCTGACATTTTTTACAATTTGTGCTATGTCCAAATATTAATTTGATCCATGTTTGGATGCAGTAGATAAAGTTTGTTCTTTTAAGCAAAAAAAGAAAAAAACAAACCAAAAAAGCTCTGCTATCTTACTATTAAAGGTACTAGAAAAAAAAATATCAGCCTTTGGGATTTCTGTCTCTGAACTATTTATGAGATAAAAGCTCCAGTGAAGTGTCACAAGATATGTACAGTGTATTACCAGAGTGGTAACAAACATTTGGGGAGAAATAACACAACAGCAAAAAAATTCAGGGAAGGCAGAGAGGAAAGCCTGGAGAAAAGCTCCACTCGGTGCAGAAAAATCGTCATTGCTTTGCAGTGCTTTGCTTATTTTTGCTCCAAAATCCCTCCCCTTGAAAAATCTATAGAAACGCTCCAGCCCCGCTGAAAACGCAGCAAAGTGGAACTTTGGAAACGACCGCGAGAGAAAATTCTCCGCTGGGAGAAACGCTACCTAGTTAGAATAAATAAAGAAATGCACTTGGGCCGGCTCTCCAAAAACTAACAGCCCGTGCTGGATGTTTCTCTCGGTGCTGGATGTCAGACCATGGAGCGAGAATAAAGCGTTTGTGAGCCTCCAAAAGGAGCCCTCGCGATTGGAATTCGCGTCCCTGCCAAGCGGAGCCTTTGGGGCTGTTGTCACCGTCTCATTGTCATTCCGCTCACTGTGCCTTCCCCAGGGTCCCGAACAGGAGTCCTGGCATTATTAACACGGCAGATTAATAGCAGCGGGGAGAGGCGTTTTCACAAACACGCCAGATATTAATATTAATCGATAACAATTTCCAGTTCCTGACGGGAGGCGCGCAAACGTTGCGGGAGGAGAGGAGGGAGGGCAGAGCGGGGAAGGGGACGGTGCCCACGGAGGGGGGAATGAAAGGGGAGCAGGGAATCAATGCAGGGCACAGGACGGAGCCGTGAGGTGGGTGTCAAAAGCAGGGCTCTATTTTCACAGGCACACACAGGCACTCATTTTAATGCCACCAGATAAGTTGGATTTGCCTTGCCCCGGCCAAAAGAAAAAAATTCCGGGGAAGCTCGCTGGTTTTATATCAGGGAAGAAACAGCAGAGCTCTGCAAAAACAGGGGGAAAATATCCTGCATCCTATTTTTGCCCTCCCGAGTAAGGCTGTACTCTGCAAACTGTATTTTCCTCAACACTCAGAACACCACACAGATATTTTTTTAAATTCAGGTCTGTCCGCATTTACCAGATTTCTATGTTTGTATTTCAAGCTCTTTTCTACCACCACCCCTCCATTTTAAAGCCAAAAAATCTGTAAAACTTTTTCCATCTTTTCTAATGGATCAGCCCAATTTTTTTTTAAATCGGTCTTTGGAAGTCTTTATCATTATTTGACACACTCTTTAATTACAAACAGCACAAGTAGAACGCGCAGGGATGTTGCCAAAGAGTTTCCCAAATGCTCCAACTCACAATATCACTGAAACCAAATCCAGCCATTCCAGCTCAAGACCTTTTAGCACAGACCCCACTGGGTCACTGAACCGAGTCCTCCCCGAGCTTTGGACAAACAAATGAGTTTTTCACTCAAAGACACATTTTTGCAGCAGCCTCAATGTTCACTTGGGCCCAGGAATGTTTCTCCCAGAGCTGGAAGTGAAGATCTGGGTGAAAACCCCTCCTGGCGCAGAAGGGGCTGCCCAAGCTCTGCCCCACATGGACACACAAAGGGCTCCCAAGCACTCGCTGCAGCTTTGGTCTTTGGGCTGGGCTGGTTTCCTCCCAGAGAGGTGTGACCCACAAGGACAAAGCTCTTCAGACTAAATCTGGGCTGGGAGCAGAGGATTGTGCTCAAAAATCAGCTGGAAATGGCTTTCCCACTCCTTATGGGTTCACTCCCAAAGCCCATGGAATGCTGAGGGGCTTTACAGCCAGCCCCTGACTCGTTTTGGGTTTCATTTTATGTTCCCACACATCCCAACCTGCCCAGAGCCCACCAAACCACAAAATAATTGTGTTTTCTCACTGTTCTGGGCATCTTCTGGGCACCTCATTGACTGCAGTGTCAGCCCTTCCTTCACAGCCCCTCCAAGCAGGAATTACCAGCTGCTTTTTCCTACCAGGAATGGCCCAGAAACTGATGATGCAGCTTTTGGAAGGGCAAAACATTGTGACAACCAGGGCCTATGGCAGCAACTGAACCTCAAATGTGCATCTGAACTTGGTGGCTGGGACACACCCCTGACTGCACCCATCCAGTTGTGTCCATCCAGCCAATTCCCATTTCACCTGTCACATTTTGATCATGTAAATAAGGAAAATTCAGAGGTCTACCAAGTATTTCCCACCACTGGGTTGAGGAGTCATGTTCCTGATATTTTGGGAGCAGAACTGAACTCCTTTCCTTGGGCAAACACCTTTCCTCTGGCTATTAGTGTCCTGATGAATGCAGAAATGTTTAATTACTATGAAAAATGGAATTTTAACCTGCCAAGTGATGACAGTAAGAAACAACTGGTGGCGTTGATGCTGTTCTCTGCAGAGATCTCTCCATTTCTCCTGTCCCCATCCCAGTTTCAATAAATGTTTGCACTGGGAGCACCTCCACAGAGCTGCTGTTTGGGGCACTTTTCTCCCAGCCCCTCAAGTGCTCTTTTCTGTCTAAGAACAAGAACCTGACAAAGAACTGAGCGTGTGTTTAATCCCCCTGCCTTTCCCCACTGCAGTGTATTTACACTTCTGATGGAGAAACTGCTCCCAGAGTTTGTCTGCAAAATGTAGGACAGGGGAGATGGGAGGTTCAACAAATAAACCTCCATAAAATCCTTCCCCAACACTGTGAACAAACACTGTTACAGGTGGGATTCCTGGGAGAATCCCATCCTCTCCAAAGGCACTTTGCCCAGCTCTAGAGGACTCCACAGCTGTTTTAGACCTACTCCTTTCATAGCCACACCACAATATCCTCCTGGCTCAGCCTGACAGATCCATTCACGTTCATTTTCATCTGATTCCACCAGACCCTGGTTCAGTCAGAACCTGGGAAGCTGTGGAAGCACGAGGGTTTGCTGCTCTCCCAGGGCACTCCCCACATCCAGGCAGAGCTTCTCTACCCCATCTCCTCCTTCCAAAGCAATCCTGGGTGTTGCACCCACCACCTGGCCCTATTTAAAGCCACTACATTATTCTAAAAAGGATTATTTATACTAAAAACACTCCCGGGACTACTGTATTTGTATTTCAGGGCTGCTGCATCCCCTATTTCCTCACTGCTCTAATATGGCCCGAGGCAGAGCGGCTGAAATGACTTGCGATGCCACTGTAATTTTTATCAAGGCTTGTTCCTGGTAAAAAGCCTCTTTGTTTCAAAGAAATGTGATTTGGCCTTTTTCCTCCTCTGCTCTATTCCTTGGTTAATATACCACTTCCACTCGCCCCGGGGCTAAGAAAGGTATTCCATGGAATTGGTCAAATCTCTCTGTTTTTCTTCTAAATCACAACTGGCTTTTTTTCCTCGACCCTTGCTAAGCACTATCTAAGCTGACAGTCTGAACTGGAGATTTTATTTGCTCCTTAACTCTTCAGCTCCTGGATTTGGGGCAGTCACATGGCCACGTTAAAGGGAAGCACCAAGGCTGCTCAAGCTGCTCTGGCAGAGGAGGGGTTAAGGGCAAGGCAGGAGGAGCAGCTCTGGCTCGTGTTATTTATTATACAAGGCAAATTTGTCCATCTCTATAAAAGTATTTTCAGCCAGGTGTTCATTTATTATAAATCTGAACACAGCAGTGACTTATGTGAAAGTCCACGAAGTTGAAATTTAGAGTTTTCAAAGTCTTTTTCAAAAATAAAAAAGGCTCTTCATTCCTTATCTCCCACAAAGAATTTGTTTTTAAACACAGTAACGCTTAACCCAGATTTGGGATTGCCTAATCAAGTTTTAATTTAGTCTGTCTCATTGACAAATAGGGTGGATTTTCCTATGAAATATATGCCAAGTGTTCAAGTACACTCATAAAATATCCCTCGA
The DNA here is from genome assembly GCA_013398275.1 of Promerops cafer. Classification (NCBI taxonomy): domain Eukaryota; kingdom Metazoa; phylum Chordata; class Aves; order Passeriformes; family Nectariniidae; genus Promerops; species Promerops cafer. Next base: position 209,639 of record VZSE01015520.1, read on the forward strand.
AAGCAGAAGCTGCAGCTGGAGCTGTTTGTTGACCTGCATTTATAAAATGCCCACAGCCTCTAATAAAGTGAATAATTATAAATGAGGAAATCCAGTATTTTTTTATACATCTCTAAACTGGTCCTGTTTGGAATCCAGTCCTTATTTGCCATCCCTACCACACAGAGCTGAGAGCATCAGGGAAGAAAACCTCACCCCAATGGAAAAAAATACATCAATATCCAAAATACTGTTACAGGAAACAGGAGTTAACACCCTAATGGGATCTTCAAAAATTAATACAGATCAACACCTTGCCTTAGTGTTCAGTCAGAGATCATCACCGTCCCAATTAGCTGACAATTAATAACCCTTTATGCAGGAAGTTTTCACTGTTGTTCAGAGATTTAAACACATTTCTAAACTTTGCTAGCCATAAAATTATACCCACAAAAAGTGGATTAAAATCACTAAGATGACATCCTGCTTTACAGATCATCAGCAAATATATTTACATTAAAATTAAATGCGGACAGGAAAATCAGTTCATTGAAGGAAACACAACCCAAAAATATGAAAGTCTTGATCTCCCAAGGCAGCACCTATACCCAGTTGTGAAAAGTGAGACATTTTTAAGTAGCACAAATATTTCTCCTCGTGTTCACCAAGAGAGCCTCTGTCAGAGCAGCTCTGCAGAACTCCAGCATTCCCAAAAAATAAAGCTGTAGGATGTCTCTGTGCCCTGGCTGCAACAGGAACCTGGGCACTTCAACATTCCCTCCAGGAGTGCACGGAGGGCTTTTGTTTGTTTGTTTGTTTGTTTGTTTGCCTAAAGCTTCCCTGTGTTTTCCTTCTCTAATCCCTCTGTTTTTCTGCTCCCTCCACAGCCAACTCCATGGAAACCCAGAGAACCTTAAAGGTCCCTTGCAGGTCAAGTGGTATTTTTCTTCATATACCTGACTTTAACTGGTGGAATTGCTTGAAGATTTCCCTCACAAGTTTGATAAAACAAGCAAGGCCTCAGAGCAGGGTTGTTTAACTCTTGTTTTCTACTCAATACCAGAATTTTCATCAGTCAGTCTGGCAAGAGTATAAAAATTACAGTTCAGGCAAGCCCGCAGCTGATCCAAGCTCCCTGAGAGGAGTGCATCCATCTGCAGTGGTCCCAAAACCCAGCCCCAAAGGACTGGAGCAGTGTTCCCATCAATCTCCCTGGAATTCTGAGGTGCTGGTGGGCTGCACCCCAACCCTGTGAGCGAGTCACCTGCTCCAGGGATTGCATCTCAAAAATCACCTCACTGACAGGACCCAGCGCTTCTCATCAGCACGGTCAGAGCCAAAAATCCTCACAAAACCAACTCAAACTCTTCTGTGATTACCTGTGAGCCAGAGCTCGCTGTTTAACAGGTAACAAAGAACCAGTTTGGGATGGAGAATCCCAAAATTCTGCTGACTTCTTCAGGGGTGCTGCCTCTGCCATGCCAGTCCTTCCTCTCCCACCCATTCTCCCACCTGGTCTCGGAACCCACCAGGCACCAGAGCAACGTCTCCCACAGGACCAGTCCCTGACTGGGCTTGGTGTTGACAATTATCCGAATCCTGGTGGAACTGGAGGCTGGGCTGTGCAGGGAATTGATGGAAAGGCAGAACCAGCCAGCACTGGGCAAGCTCAGAGGTGGCTTTGCCAAAGTTCTGTGCCTGAGAGCAGCCAGGGCACTCCTTGAAAGAATGAAGGCAGGGATCCACCACCTCCTAATATTAAATATTCATCTTTTCTCCACCAGACTAAACCTCTTTGTTTCCTGTCTCCTCTCCCTTCTGACACAAGCACAGCCCCAAACTTTCAGAAAGCCTCGGTGCATCCGAGCAAACCCCTCCTGAGCACAAACAAAAGCCCCAGCACCCCTTGCCACATCCCATCACCGCCGTAATAAAGATGTTTATACTTTTAACCACCGAATAAAGCGCTCTAATTCCACTGAGCTTGTCCCCTCCACTCCACTCCCTTCACTCCACGGCTTCATTTAGCAGGCCGGCGGTAAAAAAAATTCATTAATTTTTATTAACAGGGAGAGCCATTTGTTCCCTGTGACAATATTTGACTTGTCGAAATGATTTTCACCTCTGCCATGAGGTGCGCGCTCCCCACATACATCACCCGATTACTCCGGGAGCGGCCAGAGTTGCAGTCATTAGCCAGTGAATTAACGACAATCCACAGCGCTATTAATCACGCTGACAAAAGCGTGAGCTCGCTGCTGACCCGAGCACGGCTCTGGGACACGAGCACAGGCAAGGAGAGCACAGCCACAGGGCTGGGGAAGAAAGGAATTTTTTGTTGTGTTGTGGGGTTTTCGGGTTTTTTTTTTTTATTTTTGTCTCGCGCTTCTCTCGCTAAGCTGCTGAGGCAGGGAAAAAAGGAGAGGGGAGAGAAATGAGGGAGGGATGGGAGATTAGAAGGTAAAGGCAGCTGTGGTCTGCAAGGTGAGGGCATCTCTTGCTGGTCCTGACATCCCTCCTGCAACTTCCAAGCAGGAGAGGCTGCAGGAATTCAATCTTAAATCCGCAGCGCTTTACCAGGGACGATTTGGGAAATTCTTGGAAGCACGGTTGGTTTGATCAAAGCCTGTTCCTCAAGGCCTCTCCTCTCTCTCCCTTCAAATTTCAAGTATCACGGAATCACTGAGAGTGGAAAAGTCCTTCAAGGCCATTGAGTCCAAGCTGTGCCCAATCCCCACCTTGTCCCCAGCCCAGAGCCCTGAGTGCCACGTCCAGGCCTTCCCTGGACACCTCCAGGGATGGGCACTCCAAACCTCCCTGGGCAGCCCCTGCCATGGAGAAATTCCTGCTGCTGTCCAAGCTGAGCCTCCCCTGGCACAGTTTGAGGCCGTTCCCTCTCATCCTGAGAGCAACCACGTTTCACAGGGAACTGAATGGATCCTACCTCCAAAGTGTTGATCCCTGAGAACTGCTGGCTTCCAGATCCCAGAGCTCTGGCCACTCGTGCCTGGGAACGCTTGGAAAGAAGCTATCAGTGAACATGGCAAGGAGCCCTCATTGTTTTCCTGGAACGTGGCTTCTAATTTCACGTTTCTGAACAGTGCACAGTGTTTAGCGAAGGAGCACCCCAAACCCAAACACTACAAACCTTAGGAAACAGAATTTTTCCCAGTGGCACAGTCTTCGTGCTCCTCAAGACAGTGCTGCAGCAGTCCAGGACAATACATGGACATAACTGCAAGTTTTAAATTCAGAAGTCATCAGAAACAGCTGAAAAGGGGAATCTGAAGGATTGTGGTCCTGTACGAATGCACGAGGAAGGGGAACTCTCACGAGCTCTGGAAGAACAGGGCAAAGAATGAATCTTTGCAATGGTTTGAATGTTCCTGCTGTACTGGACAATCCGTGGCAAGGAAAGCACATTCCTGCAGCCTTGCCCTGTCCCATCAGTCCCCAACTCCCACCACAGCAGTTCCAACAGTGAGACCATTCAGCGTGGGGAAGATGATAAAACCATGGTTAGAATTCCAAAAATCTCCTTCGAAAGTTTTTATTGCTGTTTTTTATTTTCTTTTTTTTTCCATTCATGACCTAATAAGGGATTTAAGGGCGAATTTTCAGAAGTGCTCAGTGGATTCTTCCCCCAGTTCTGCACACACACAGCCAAGTGGTCATTCTCTCTTCAAAGCCAGATAGGTTTTCTCCAAGAAAAATTTCTTAAAAATCAAAGCAGGCATAATGAACCCATCAGAGATTTAAGAAAATTAATTTTTAAAAAGAGAATTTTCTGGAAAAATTTCCAATAACTCAGGACTGTTGTGACACAGCCCCAGTTTTTGAGATGTTTGTGGTGTATTCTCACCTCTAACAGATTTTATGCCTCCTCTGCAGCTCAGCATCTTCTGATCAATACTCTGCACTCTCCATTCCCTCAGCCACTTTCTCTTCTCCAAACCCCTTTCCTAAAAGAGCTGCTACTCCCCAGGTCGATGCTGTTTCCCTCTTACCACACAGAATAATTCTAGAACCTGTTTCTTGTTACTCACTTTCACCGGTTTAATTCTCCTTTTGCAGCGAGGAATGTCGTAAGGAAAGCCGGGCTCGGAAATCCATGATTTCCTGCCGGTTAATTCATTTCAGCAAAACAGGAGGCAAGGTGATATTGCTGTTTAATGTTGCAGCCCCTCTGCAGCACTCCCCGGGGGCTCTAAGGGATCCCATGTGCGCCCCCGTCCCTGCACCACTGCCAGCACCGAGAACCACCTTGGGCCAATTTAGGCTCTCCCACCCCCGAGCCATTTCGTCCCATTTGCAACTTTTGTGAATTTAAACATCAAAGCAGGAACAAGAACCAGCAGAGGTGCAAACCATGGGTCCTGCAGCCCTGGCAGAGGTTCCTGTGGCCTCACGCACGGCACAAGCGACTCCCTTTCGTTTGAGAGCTCGGGTTGGGTGCAAAAGTAGCTTTAATGTTAAAAAGCAGAGTTCTGCTTAAAATTTGTGCCTGTCTGGAGGCACAGAATGGTTTGGGTTGGGAGGGGATCCTCGTTCCACCTTCCAGCATCCAAGGTTGCTCCAAGCCCCATCCAGCCTGGCCTGGAACACTTCCAGAAATGGGGCAGCTCTTTGGATGAGCTGTGCCCGTGTGTGTCACCCAACCCAGCCAGGTTTGGGGACAACTGGAAAATCAGGGCTCCCCAGGGCAGCCTCAGCATCGCTGTGGCTCAGACAGGAGCTTTTCCTCCCTCCCAGTGCCATCCCCTGACACACAGAGAGCACAACTGCTGTGGGAAGAGAAGGGGAAAGCCTTAATCTCATTTGGAGAAGAAACGAGGAAAGAACTCTCAGCCTTACTACAGACCTACCCCATGAGTATCCCCAGCTTCCTCAGGGATTCCACACTGAGCTTCCTGCTCTCCTCACTCATAGGAGGGCGATTATTGACTAGAATAATGAAATAAAGTGAATTTTCCCATTTAACCACTGGTGGTTCCCACTCCATTCCACCCCGTTTTCCTCCACAGCTCCACTCTCCACCGTTAATTATGAACATTTTCATTGCAACTTGATAGCTAAATCCAGAAGGATTCAATGTAAAGTCCATACAACTGCTTCATTCCTGGTGGGATCTCCACACACAGATCTACATCATCTCCTCCTCCTGTGTTACTCCTTCTAGAAATACTTTTGCTGGGTCGTACACCAGGGCAAAATAATCCACATTCCAGCCCGGCCAGTAACACACCAAAATCCAAGGTTTTCTCTTCCCCCCAGCTCGGCCTTGCCAGGCCACAGCACGCAGCAGTCAGCTGCACTCCAACCAGCCATTTCTCTGCCTTTGAAGCTATTATTAAGAAAAATATTTAAGATAAAAATATTTTTACATTTTGCTTCTGCTGGCCAGCGATTGTCCCGCAGTCTGAAACATTAACTGCTGGCGAGCGGGACTTCAAGGTTTCTTTTAGAGAGGGAAAATTCTTATGCTGTCAGCCAAGTGTCTGAAGGGCTGCTGCTTTTCACTGTTGCTTTTTCAGGAAGCATCGCGGATGCACTGAAAGGACAGCACTCAAAATTAACATTTTGTTTTGATTTAGAGTTAAATTCTGCTCCTGTCAGCTGCTACCCAGGGAAGTGTGACTGCCCCATCCCTGGCAGTGTCCAAGGCCAGGTTGGAGCAACCTGGTCTATTCTCTTTGTGAGGTAATGCTTTAAAAATTACTTTCCTTAAATCAGGGATGGGTTCTTTATCTCTGTTTTGATTTTTAGGAGATTTTGCTTTGAGAACACAAATACCTGCCTCTGAAAAGCAGAATGAACATCTTTTACTCATCTGGGCCAAGGCCCAGATCCAGAATCTGAAGCTTCACTGCTCCTTGTATCCAGCAGGAAAATAAAAAGCTGAATTACTTCAAAAATAAATAAATAAAAACAAAAACAAGACAACCCCCCCCCAAAACACCAAAACAACCCCACTCACAACTTTTCCAAACCAGTTCTGGAATATGATCCTTGTTATCGTGGAACATGATTTTTTTTAGTTCATTTTTAAAGAAAAAAAAAAAATTAAAGAGCTCAGTGCATGTTAAATGACAGGTTTTGTTCAACATCTTCAATGAACTGAAAATAATAATAACTTTTTTAACATTAGATCGTTCAGTTCACAGTGGAATCTGTTTTGCTACATCTGGGACATCTTAGTCCTTTTGTGCTTACTCCTTTCTGGTATTAAAATCAGGTCAGTTCAGGTCAGGGCTCAATTTTTCAGCTTTTCTGAAATAAAATACTACAAAAAATATTCAAGTCTGGCCATTTTCATAATTTTCCATTTTCTGATGGAAGCTGCTTTCCAAATCCTACCTCCAGTGTTTTCTTCTTCTTTTAGAAAACAATTATCTGTTTCAAAAACACCCAACTCTAGTTCACCCTGGACCGAGCTGCCAATTTACCACTAATACCATCTTTTTTTTTTTAATTTTAAGATCCATAAGAGCATTTATAAAAATATGGACAACCAAGAGGATGAATCTGAGCTGGACATTGCAATTTTCCACACCAGCCAGGGCTGCCCTGCCTTGGTGGACATGAACTGGGGACCCAAAGCTGAGAAAAAAAGGAAAATCTGGCTCTGAGGGTTTTTTTCCGTGCCACTTTCTGGCTGCTTTATTCCTTCTTGTGAAATGCCTGCTGAACAAAAACATCCCATGGCTCACAGACTTTTCAACTTAGGGTCTTCAGCCCCACATATTTTTCATATTACTCATATTCCCCTGCTTGAGTTAAACTCAAACAGGCCTGGAACAACTTCATTAACATAAAACCACATGATAATGGGAAACAGAGCCTTTTAATGGTTTATTTTCTTATTATCTTGTGATATATTTCATCTTCTCCCCCTTCTCCGAGTGCTACTACATTCTGGTTTCACTCTGCTGCCTGGGCCTGGCAGGGATCGAGCATCCAACACTGGATTCTGGAAATTCAGGAATTTTTTAGCTCACAGGATCAGTCTGGTACCAGGGTGATAACAAAAGCTCCAGTAAAAGTTTAAAAAAAAGGCCTTTATTTATTTTAAATTAATATATTAGATACTCTGTTCTACCCTGAATACCCCTGCAGAGTGTCACACTTCATCTGAGGGAAAAAAAATTGGTTTTACCCCCAAAATTTGGTAAGAATTCCTAGGCTGGGATGCTCAGGGAATATGGCAAGGGAAGCTCTTTTGCAATACCACATTTTCTTTTTGTCACAAGACCACAATTTCAAAATTTAGGAATTGCAACATTTTTTAGGAAGCTTAAAGAAATCAGAAATTGCATCTGGTTCAGAGTGACTCTTCTAAACTAGTTCAGACATTCTTGTAATAATGAATAAATAAATCTTTACAGGATTTCTACTTTAAAATAGTTGCTTTATTTCCCTGCCTTTTTAAACATGTCTTAAAAATCTTTCCCAGCAGTTTAAATGCTAAAGAATTGCCACAATTTCCTCACTATTTTGTCCACATTAGGTTAAACCCTAATTAATCAAAAACCTCCAGGTAAGTGTATTATATCTGACTTTAAAGTCCATTAAGTTGGTATTTACTCTGTATTTACTGTGTTGCTTGAGAGGCTCAGGAGCAGCCTTAGAAAAAAAAAGGAATTCCTAAAAAAGCAATGGCAATTCCTGGGATTCACATTCTATCATAGCTCAAAGTGGAATAAATGGGAGATGGAAATCAGTGAGATATATTAGCACCACTCCTTATTTTTCATTCCCTTCTGTCTCTGCCTCCTGAAGAATATTGGTGATGAATTTGCAAATGGCTCTGGCTGATGACAGAGGTTTTTTTAGCCTTCATTATTTATCCCCCCCACTGCACACCTCGATCGGGGATTACAGTGACAAATGCAGGAATAAAAGGCAAAGACAATATTGCGGCGGCGCGGCGTAAATCTCCTTTTACGCATTATTAATTTAAAGAAATCCATTATCCCATCGGGCTCGGAGGGGAGGACAAGGTTACATAAGAGCTGGTAGAGGCAGCTGGGGGTCACCTGGAGACAGAGCCCCGCTGCCACCACCCCGGGATGCTCAGCTTCCTTGGAAAATGGGATTTTCTTGCGTGTTCTTCCTCTTAATTCCTCTCTTTGCTTTGGTTTGGCAGAGGCAGGGGGGTGCTGAGTCCTGCCCGCCTCAGAGCGGGCACAGAGGTGTCACCAGAGTGTCTCAGTGTGGGTTATTCATGGGAGCAACCACACATCAAGGCTGAGAGAAGAATAAACCCTCCTCTGCCAGCCCAGCGCGTTCGACCTCTCGCTGGAGTTGTGAAGAGAAGGGTGTGTGGGGATGGGAGAGGAAAGAGGGAGAAATTAGCACTGGTTGGAGAAGGTTTTTCTCTGTTGTGGGCCACTAATTCACCATGACCTGGACAAGGGCCCAAACTTGTGTCGTGTGGGCCACCCACAAGCTCTTAGGTAGCAAAACTCCTGATCCTGCTCTGCCCAGGCTCCAAGCCTTCCATGCGTCCTTTCTCCAAATCCTTTGAACAAATGAGCAAAAATCTGCTCCTTCTCCCCTCTTTCCCTCTCCTCTTTGCCCAGAGACAGGGATTAAATCCTGGGCAAGGTCGTCCAGCACGGAGCTAAGGAAGGCTGAGCACAGGCTCCCTCCCCACCCCTGCAGCAGCATCACAAGGGGAGGAAATGCTGCTCCTATCGAGAGGAAGGAAAGAGGAAAACAGATGCAAAGTCCTCAGAATTGGAACAAGTGCCTCTCAAACAATACAACAGGTCCTTTTTACTCCAAAATAACAGAGCCCTTCTGTGGAAATCTAAATACAATCAGGGCATCGACAACAAAGATAACGGGGAAATAATTCTGTGAACCTGGAGCCGAGGCCTGTTTGGTGAGAGCCGCCAAGCGCAGGCCCCGTCCCCATCCAGCCCCTCCAGGCAAAGCCAGGCTTTGATTTCACTCCACTCACTTATTGTTTAAACCTTGCAACAAAAGCCTTGGGACTAAAACATGCCCAGCTTGCAGCCACCAGCCACCCATGGGCAGGGATTTACCCCCAGCTCAGTCCTTGTGCTGTGATTCCCTGGATTATTTAATCTGCTCAGCAAATCTGCTCTGGTTTTGTGCTTTTTCACTGACAGTTTTCTGAGGGAATCTATGGTGCTCTGATTAAGCTCAGTCCTAAAATGTCACTGGGGTTCTGTCTCTGTGTGTTTAAAGGATAAGGTGAGACTAAGGATGGCCAGCACTTTATAAAATATATATACACAGACCCTATATATATATATATATATACACACATATAAAACACTATCTCGAGTATACAACAGTTCTGCTTCTCCTCCTGATGATGCAGCTCAATTGAATCCAAATAAACACATAAAAGGAGGAAAAAGATCAAATATGAAATTTCTCATAACCCTAATAAGGGCTAAATTCTCATTTGATCAACTTGTACACTCAGGACTGCTGGTAACTTCTGCAAGTCATCAATGTTTGAAAGAACTTTTAGGAAAATAGTTAATTTTGATTGTTTTCTACATTCTGAAGTACAACAAATTCCATCCCTTCATAACTGGAAATAAATGATTATCAAAGATACTGTTCTAAGCTTTTGATTCTAATTTAGGTGTCTCAGCATTTGCTTCCCAATGGAAACACCAGAAATGAAATGTCTGCGTGGAATGTGGGCACTTGCAGCTTTCTGAAAAATTGGGTTTCTTTAAGATGTCCAGTATTGGAAACTTAAGCTCTCCAGTTCTCTTTCAAAATGTAGACTATGGTTCATTGATTTCTTCCCTTCTGAACTGAGGGACTCAGTCAAGGGGCTTGAAAATAAGATACTTAATAGTAATTTTAAACCCCCTAATTTGTTTGCCCTCCCCCATGCTCCCTATACCTTCACAATAAATCCTTTGAAAAACTGGAAATGCTTTAGTGAAAAGACTGATGGGAAACGTTAAAAAATATCAGGCAAGCAACATCAAGTTATCTCTGTTATTTTAGGCCAAACGTGTTTCCTGCTTTTTTTTCCCCTTCAGACTCCCTCCAGGCCTGCAGTGGAGCCTGGGCCGTGTCCCATCCACGGCGGGTCCCTCTTGCTGGGGTTCCCTGGGGGAAAATCCTCCTCGTGCAGCAGCACCTCCACCTGTGCAGAGCCCAGGAGCCACGGGCAGGTCCCAGCCCAGCCTGGGAAGAGTTTAGCCCAGCCAAATCCAAACCCAGCTGCACATTCCATGGCTGCTGCCACGGGTCCCACCAGGAAGGAGCCCTGTGATTTCTCAGCTCTGGGATGGGGGAACACCTTGTGGGAAGACTTTTCCTCTATAGGGACTTCAGTTTTAAAGCGTTGATATTTCATGGAATGCAGCACCTGAAAGCCCCCTGTGCCACCAGTGTCTGAAAAACTGCCATGGGGACTACTGCAAGACACTAAAATTTATGGAAAAAGCATAAAAATATTTCCACAACCCCAAAAGGGGTCATTGTTGCACCTCAGTGCTCCTGCCCTAATAAAACAGAAATTAGTGTGTTTAATAACAGTGCCGAAGGAAGGCTGTGGAATACAGCAGTGGATAATTTGTCAGTGATTAGAAGGTCAATGGGTCAACTCAGGAACAACCCAGTGGCCTCACCTGGGGGGAGCCCTGTCTGTAACAGGAGAAAGCCCCTCCTTTGTCCCAGCTAGGTCACCATGGAGCCTTATCAAAATAGAGCTGGGACTTATCAGTCACGAGGGAGGCAGAGCCAGGTGACTGCAGAGTCCATCGGCAGGGCCTGCAATTCCCACACTGTGCTTGAAATCCTTTTAAAAAACAAGAGTTATTTTCCCCCCAGTGTAAATATCTCCCTCCTTTTTAAAGAAAAAAAAAAAAAAAAGGCTGACTGCACTTTCATCACAAACTTTTATGGGATTACATCACTTCTGCAGGGGTATTTTTTAATCACAGTCATCTCAAATGGGAAATTCTGCAGGAATAACAATGTTTTTGCTCATTCCAGTTTGTAATCTCAGCACCACTCACTGCTGACCCAATCCTGGAAAACTCCATGTCTGTTAAACACAATGCTGGTCTCATCACTGAATAAATCCCTGCCAAAAAGATGCTTCTTGATAACCCAGAAAGGTGAATTGGTACCTGCCACCCCTCAAACTCAAAATTCTGTATTTTTCTGCACACCTTTGCTGGTGTCCCTGACACTCCCCACACTCTGCTGGGTTTTGGTGACAGCAGCTGTAACCAAAGAGAAAAATCCAGAGCTGTGAACCACGGGCTCATGGAATTTCTGGGCATTCTCACATATTTGTATGTCCCTTGTAGGGTGCAGGTGTTGTGTGCACCCAGCCAATTCCAGCTATCCCTGTGTGTGTGCAGGAATGTCATTTACAGAGGCCACAACTCAGAGCAAACCCCTCTTGTACCAGGGGCCAGAGAGAGAAAAACTGCACAGAATCCCAGGAAGCTTTAGACCTGAACAGACAGAAAAAGACAGATGAGAAACAAAACCCTAAAACCCCAACCCTAGAGATGTGGTTTGGCCAAGGCGATGGAGCGAGGGCCATGGATCTGTCTGGGCTTTTACTAAATCCTATTTTAAAGCTTTTGATGAAAAGCCCTCTCTGCTTTTCACTGCTGGGGCTCCCAGGAGCTGAGCCCAGTGCCAGGGATGCTGTGGTGGGCACATGGGCACCAGTCCTTGTCCTGACCCTTCTCAGGAATTCCACAGGGCAGGAATGATCCTGCAAAGTGCTGAGCACATTTCCTGGGAGCATCCCACCCTGTCAGTGGCTTCCCCTGCACTGAGCTCAGAGTTCCACAGAGACCACAGGTGTCACCTTGGCAAAGGTTTTCCTAACAATGTGTTTAAGGTATCATGTGACCTGATATTCCTTTCAAAATTTAATTCACAAGTAGGCAGCAAAGACCAGTTCTGGTCTTTGAAAAGGCTGAAAGTTCACTTATGCAAATAGTATTTAAACATGAAATAATAATTTCAAAAATAGTGGAAGTCTATTCCTTTTGTTTTTAACACAGATTAAAGAAGGCTGAACATATTAACATCAATTTTCAGTGCACACGAGCACACACAGCAGCAGGTAAAGCAGCTCTGTTCATGAGATCAGGTTCCATCCAGAGTGAAGGGACAGAAAAGCTGAATTTGAATTGATAATAACATTGTGACTTGAGCTCCAAGGAATTCCCTCCCCCCCACCTTTTTTTTTTTCCCCCCCTTTTTGCTTAAAATAATTAAATTGGATGAGGCAAGATACCTGAGCAGTGAACTTTTCCATTCCTCCATTTCCAAGGAAATAAAATCTAGCAACAACTTTATGCAAAAGCTTGCGCTCCGTGCCAGTGGGTCAGTGGCCAATTTAACCATAACAAATAATAGTCTAGTCTTTCAAAGTTTCAACTATTTTTTTTTTTTTTTTTTTTTTTTTAAGAATCTGAGTGCTGGAAGACAGTTTGGATTTCCTCGGCATCCTCCCCCTGCCAAGTCGCGTTTTCCCTCTGGCTGGCGACCACATCTCCCTGTGAACATCTGCAAACTGCAGCCCCAGACGGCCCCGCTGCAGCAGCTCTGACAGCAACTGGGGGCAGCTCTGCTCTGCAATGATGTCATCCCCTAAATTCACTAAATTCAGGGAATATCCACATTCAGTGCCCCTTCCCCGCCTTTGCTGTTTCTACAGCTCTGGTTGTGGAGGAGTTAAAATATTTCAGTTCTGAGTTAAGGAACAGTAAAAGTTCTAGTCTAGAGATACTTTTTTCCTCCTTTCCGACAGGGATTGGCTTCCCCTGCACCTCTTTTGTTTTGAGAATTTTGGAGTATGCAGACTTGTGTAATGCAGAGATTGCTTCCAATTTAATTTAGTTGTTTTGTCTTTTATCATAATGGAAACGAGCACAGGATCCTTCCCAGGCTTTGTGCCATGAAAGAGGAGGCAGATTTCACCACTGTGGTTCCCCAGAACGATGAGGAGGGAGAGCAGGGGGAGAAGGGTGAAATAAGATGCTCAGGGAGGGTCAGACAGCAACTTCTGCATGGCCAGCAAGCCCCAAAACTCTGCTCTTGCACTCTGCAAATTAAATCTGCCCAAGTACTGCATGGGATCTGCTGGGGGTCATCCCCTAAGAGTCTAAAAAGGTCCTTGAGCCCTTTCTGTGTTTGGATTTGGTTTGGGTTGATTCTCTGTGGTTTTTAGGAAGGAATTCTTTACTTCAGGAAAGGCCCTGGCACAGGGTGCCCAGAGCAGCTGTGGCTGCCCCATCCCTGAAGTGTCCCAGGCCAGGTTGGACAGGGCTTGGAGCAGCCTGGGCTAGTGGAAGGTGTCCCTGCCATGGCAGGGGTGGAATGGGATGAGTTTAATGTCCCTTCCAACCAACCCATTCTGTGATTCTCTTCTTCCTGGAGAAGAATGTGGTAATGAGGGACCTGATGAACAGATCCTCTGCTTTTGGATCCAGAATTCAATGGAGATTCAGATAAAGACACCACACACTTCACCCCTATTGCCAGCAGGCTGGGCTTGCTCTGAATGTGTTTGATTTTTTAAGCCTGTGCTGAATGGTTGGGTCAATCACACTCAGTGCTTCAGTTTCTCTAGGAGTTCATTTCAGCTGTTGAGGTTCCTTCCTGCAGGTCCATGGCAAAAGCACTGCCAAAATACAGAGCTACACCTTCCAAAATTCCCTACAGGAACCTGGGCTTGGTCACTGAAAACACCCCCACAAAACAGTGCCTGGGCTGGACCTTTTGAAACAGGAAAATCACAAACAATGGCTGACGGCTTCTCACAAACTCAATATTTGATCTAAAAATCATCATCCAGGAGAGACATGCAAAGCTTTCAGCATTTACAAATATTTTTCCCACTTAACAGATCTTCCTATGAAGCACAAAATCAAACTACACGTGCAAAGACAACCCTTGGGGGTTTCACTTCAGGTACACCCCAAATCTAACCATTCTTTGGACAGCCTTGATTCCAGGACAGCTGGAGGTCACAAATCTCTGTGGAGTGGCACATCAGACAAGAGGACACCTGATTTTGGTGGCAGAGGTACTTCTGCCTGTGGGAGAAAATGGATTTCATCACATTCCCAGCAGCCATCCATCCATATGAAAAGGTCCAAGAAATATCACCCTGAAAGGATGAAGCAAATCTTGAGGACCAGAAGATATCTGATTATTTGTGAGTCTGCTTCTACTCTTACACACACCAGGAAAATTCAGAATTTCTGCTACCGACTGCCAGGGATTATGAACCCAACAGGAAGGTTTTATCCTGCTGGGCAAAATGTAGGTCAGGATCAAATCGCCTAAGCCTGCTCTTTATATGTGAATAAACATCTCAGCCATTGTTGGTGGAGTGATTTTCACTGCTGTCCTTTGTCTTGCTTTTAATTCTTTACAGTTTACAGTAAAGGAGCTGAAATTTCTCTTGGAAAAGAGGAATAGGTACGGGAACTTTGAGACACAAAATCCAATAGAGAATAAAACAGAATTGTTAGCAGGACCCTTATAGCAACAACAACCAGAGAAATCCAGGCAGAGAATTCATCCCCTGGGAATTCTGGCCATGATGATGATGGGACACCACAGCCAGCCTGCAATCCCATGGGCATTCCCTCCTTCACTGTGCACACTGGGTGTAAATCATCCCAGTGTTTGCACAGCCCCAGGGCAGACACAGCCTGGATCAGCCAGGAGCCCCAGGTATGGATGCACCAGGTCAGCAGTGCGTTATAATCACTCCTGGACAAAATGCCCAAGGATCTGAAGAGACACAACACGGAATCAGCACACTCAGAAACTTCACCAGAGGCATTTCCCACCAGGCTGCTTCAGCCACGTGATCTGATAATCCCTGTCAAAAGGAGAGAGCAGATTACACGAAATCACAGAGTTACGCTGAATTATGGCACTCTAGAAACATGGCAGGAGAGCCTCACTTGGATAAACCCAAATACCTGCTCCTCGTTCCCTCGGCCAGCCCGTGAGCCAGAGCTCTCCGTGATTTGCTGGAAACCCCTGCAGAGCGCCAAGTTTCTGATTGCACTGCTAAACTCTTCCCTAAACATGATTCAGCAAGACACAGCCTGCACCCCTGCAAGTGCAAGAGCTCCAGGGCTAAAGGGGTGGAGAGGAGAGAGGAAGAAACCCACACACAACACAACACAAACAGAGCCAAACCCTGCTGAGGTATTTGTCCACCTGCTTGGACTGCACAGGACTGGAGCAAAGCAAACACAATCCCTGAGCTATCAGCAGATAGCACAGTTCATGGTTAACTTCAAGTAGCACGGAACACACCTCTTGAGAAACAGCAGCAGCTCAAACAACTTCAGAACAAAACTGAAAACACACACACGCCCAGCACCTTCGGAAGGGTGGATGGCCCTGGCTCCCAAAACTCAGAACTGAAAGTACACGAGGTCACTGCTGCTGTACTTACACAGCAACGTGAGGACAGGGAAAAACTGAAATGCTCTCTAATCCCTAGCCAGCAGAGTTTTTCAGGTGCCTCATTTTCACCACATTAAGGCCCAAAAGATGGTTTCTGGCCTCTAGATCTCCACCCAGAGCACAAATCTCGGCGCTGTTTCTCTCTCTGGTAAGGGTTTGCAGTGTGTCTAACACGGTGCTTGTGGGTGGGCCTTGCCAAGGCTGGGCCTCAGAAATTCTCCAGGATGAACAATCCCAATTCTCGCAGCTTTTCCCCACAGCAGAGCTGCTCCATCCCTCTGATCCTCTTGGCCTCCTCTGGATCCATTGCAGCAGCTCCCTGTGCTGGGCCCCAGGGCTGGAGGCAGCTCTGCAGGTGGGGTCTCACCTGAGTGGGGCAGAGGGGCAGAATCCCCCCTTTCCTGCTGCCCAGGCTGTGGGATCAGGGCTGTGGGATCAGCCCAGGACTCAGGGAGGTTCTGGGCTGGGGTATTTCCAGCCTCTCGCCCGCCAGCACCCCAAGTCCTTCTCCCCAGGCTGGTCCTGGACCTGGATTGATGCCGGGGGTTGCCTGATCCAGAGCGAAGCTGGCAGCAGAGCTAAGCTCAGGTGAGACTGAATTCCCACACACAGCATCCATGGGAGCCTGCTAATATCAGGATTACAGGTATTNGTGGGGCAGAGGGGCAGAATCCCCCCTTTCCTGCTGCCCAGGCTGTGGGATCAGGGCTGTGGGATCAGCCCAGGACTCAGGGAGGTTCTGGGCTGGGGTATTTCCAGCCTCTTGCCCACCAGCACCCCAAGTCCTTCTCCCCAGGCTGGTCCTGGACCTGGATTGATGCCGGGGGTTGCCTGATCCAGAGCGAAGCTGGCAGCAGAGCTAAGCTCAGGTGAGACTGAATTCCCACACACAGCATCCATGGGAGCCTGCTAATATCAGGATTACAGGTATTAATAACTCCTCCAGTGGATATTAATATCATGGGTTCGACCCTTGGAACACACACCCTGACAAATCCCTCTCCTCACACACCAACCTTTTTTTTTTCCCCCCAATCCATCCTAAACAGAAGCCTATAAAATACCCGTATTAAAGTTTGGTCTGGGATTAGCAGGAGGGCAATAGCTCCGTGCCTCTCCATCCAGCACACACATTTCTCCCCCCTCATGATAAAGGGAGGCAGAGGGAGGTGATGGCTCTTTCCACCCCCCTGATTTATAAGTGTCCCTGGCTATAGGTCAAAGGAATGAGCAGCACCTGGGGAGCGCTGCCGGAGCACGGCCGAGGCAGGAGAGCAACCCCAGAGTGCAGGGGAGATAACTACCCCGGCTGGGCAGACAAATTAGATAATTAAATGGAAACAGGCGAGATAAATTGCACTTTCTTAATTGGGTTATCAAGAAACAATAGTGACTATGAATGACCTCACTGTCTGTGTAGTCTAACACTTCTCTCTGTAGGAACTAGGAGGGAGTTATTCGTCTAGGCCAGGGTTATTGTTGGCCTAGAAAATGAATGTTTAAGAACAACTGGGTTTTTTCCTCTCACCAGAAGCCATTACAGATAAAAATCTTAGGTCTGCTGATGTGGAAGTGGGAGTGTGTACAGGATGGAAGGGGAAGGATTGCATGAACCTGGGAGCAGATATCTCACTGAAGTGAGCTGAAGTGCAGGTCATTGGTGATGAATCTGGGCTTGCTCACAGCCCCCTGAATGGTTCAGGGAAAATGGTTGTGTGCTCTGTGTGTGCAGAGAGAGCCAAAAAGCACTGCAGGGCTCCTGAGATGCTCCAGAGAACACAATGGGCAGAGTGCAGGAGACTGGGAATGAGTCAGCCCCCAGCCAGGCCAGAAAAGGACCCATAACTGGGATCTGATGGCTCAAACCTTCCCTCCACCACAAAGTCACAAGCGTGGATCTTGGTGGAAGTCAGCACTGGGAGAGGGGAGCATAGGGAGGAGTGGGAAAGTTCCCAGCTTCTCCTTGACCATCAGCAGTGGAGGTGAAAGGAATGAACAGACTCAGGACCATGGGATCCAAACCCACCTGTGCTGGAAAATCAGGATATTCTGACCCAGACTCCTGGTGCAAGGCCAGGATCAGACCCTTTATCACACTCACCTCGGCCCTCCTCACTCTCTGGTTGCCCTTAAGGACATGGAAGGACTTGGCTCCTGGCTGAGCCTGGCTAAAAGACAGTCAAAATCTCTAATGCCAGATAAACCCTCTTCCTTATAGGGTCCTGCATGACACGGGGTTGGTATTCAGTAAATACATTTTCATGGGAATGGATAATTCACAAGAAAGGCTTCACATTCACCCGTATTGCCAGGCAAGGCAAGTTGGCCACTAATTTTGTATTTTTACAGCCCTGGTAAAAACTGACCTAGGAAAACATTGCTCCAAAAATGAGCCTGTGTAGGCTGAGCCAAGCAAATACTGAGCCGTGTCACCTCTTCAGCAAAATTGAATTACACCCACTTCTTACTATGCTGCTACACAACAGAGCCTAAAGCCATCCAAATCCACTATTTTAGAACATTTTGAATAATGTCAGGATCTCGATACTATCTGTGGAGCTATCACTCCATCAAGCTCAGATCCTGTTTGGAAAAAAAATTTAAAAAAAAAAAAATCATATCCAGAAGTCCTTTGGAGCAAACCATACCAAACAACTCCCATGCTCACAGGACACGGGGAGCAGGGGTGGAAAGCTGAACGTGGACTTTCAAAGAACATTTGGAAGAAAGAACAAGCATATGGCTTATGTTTAAAAACCTCTCTTGATTCAGCGACCCCGAGGCTACGGGGCTGCCTTGAAGCCCCTCGGTCTGGGTTGTCTGTGTGCTGTGTTTTGTTAAAACAGCCCCTTTTACCCTTCACTGAGTTAATGAACATTGTGATCTTGCTTGTGCCCAGTTATTAACATGCTGAAATGGATTCTAATTCCACACACACTTCCATGTGCCTCTGGGCCCCATTTAGGATGCCAAAAGTTGCTTCACCCGACCAACTTCACAGCAGAAAATGCACTGCAGGATGTTTGCAGCTTGTTAGCTTGAACTGAAGCACTTCCTCAAAGGCACTGCTACCTAAAGCTACTTTTACTCCAGCTTCCTATGAGGATACCGCATTCTCCCTCCTTATTTTTATTCAAAATGACAGGAAACCAAAAACATGAAGTGTGGACCTTCTCTTTGGGTCTCCAGGAGATGTAATGAAAAACATGACTAAGGGCTGCGTCCAAGAACATGTTTAAATATTCCAGCTGTGGCCACTGACATCCTTCAGCTGGTTTCCCAGAATGGGACACCTTTGGGCACTTTGAGACCCAAATAATATCATGGAAAAGAAAGGAAGGCTCTTCCATTTCTTCTGCACCTTGAGTTCAAAGATCTTGAGCACTTGGGTAATGCCCACACCCTCACTGCAGAAGGGAAGGAGTGACATCCTCATTTTTAGCAATAAACAGCCTGAGGCACAGAGAAAAACAGATCCTGTGTTTCCTAGACAATGCATAATTGGGGGAAAAATTAATATGAACAAAAAAGCCATGGAGTGTTTGACCAGTCACACGGTCCCTGCACAGCCCAGGTCCCTTCCTGTGTCCCCAGCCATTAAATATTAACAGGCTGGCTGCAAACGGAGTGCTTTCTGAAAGAAAAGATGACAGGACTTTCCACCTTGAGAAATATCAGGAATTTACTCCATCAGACTCCAGTTTCCCCCAAGCCCCTGAGGATATTGGTTGCCTGGTGGGATTTGCTGCAGAGAATAGGGACTGAGAACATCCCAGTTCTCCTTCTCTCACTCTCCCAGGCAGAGGAACCCTCTCCCCTTTTTACTTTTCAGGAAATTCTGAAATGAGAAATTGTCCCCAGCATTTTTATGTAAATGGGTTTTTCTCTATTAATGGATGGGACTCCCTCCCTCCAAAAATTCCCAAAATGTCTGAAAACAGCTCTGTTAAATCAAGCACCCCTATAGGCTGAGGTTTAACAAGGCAACTCTAAAGAATGAATATTAACGTGGCAAAATTTCTACTTTTATCTTGTTAACATCAGACATTCAAATAAATCTTTCATTATTTACAACTTTGGATTTCCTGTGACTGACCATTTGCAAGCAGAGTAATAATAACATTTAATTTTAGCTAAAGTCAGGTCATTTTACTCCTAAATTTTTAAAAATAAATTAATTAAATCATCCCCCTAGCTGCTGCCAGACAACTAAAATTCGCTTTTGTATCCATTCAGCTTCTTCTTAAAGGAACAAAGACATGAATGTTCCCCCAAAAGCAGTATCAGTGATGGATAATTTCCCTTTATGTATGAGATCAATGGATATGGGTTCAACATAAAAATCACAGTTCCCATTCGGGAGATTTACATGAACCCTCTGCAGTCCTACTTTATAGTCAAGCAGGGGAGAGTTAATTATTTCTCCAGAATTTATCTTCTAAATGGATATTCAGTGGCTCTGTTATTCACCCTACTTTGCAATGAACTCTGCACTTCCCTACTTTCCTCCCAGGAAGAAGCAATCGAAGACAAAAGCCTGCAAATGATAGACAAGGGCAGAGGCCATGTCCAACTTTGATATCTTGTTGATAACGTATTGTACAATTAGATCAATTTGACAATTTCCATTATGGCTGATAAAATATTTATCGAGCCTTGGAGATGATGTCTGATCCCTGTGCCATTTGTTTCACTAATGGGGGAGATATTTACCAAATCAGGGGAAAGCATTCAAATTTCACATCCTCATAGCCTCCCCAACATTAGATTTGCAAATTACTGGCTGAAGCCATAAATTACAGCAGAGCACAGCCAGGCTGATGCCAGGCTGACAGGGTAGGTGGATGGCTGGCGATGACATTGTTTCACAGGAGCATTAATCATAGCAGCAAAGAAAATACTCTCAAATTGGTCCATAAGTCTAAATATTAAGGAATGAGAAGCGGGTTGCCGGGAGATAGCTTTAGCTGCAGCTGGAAAATTAGGAAATGAAAAACCCTTTCTATTATTTAACAAATCATCTTAATAATGTTTTATGCCGTAGTGCCAGCAAGCAAAGGAAATTCCTATTCTTGCCCATTTGCTCTTTATCCTCATTGCTCTTTAATAGGAATATTAATAATCTGAGGACTGGTGCAGATGTAGCCCGAGCTGTATTTTTCTTCTGCCGTAGCTTAACTAAAACCAGGATAAATACTGAAGGAAAATAGAATTTTGATTTCCATGTTTAAACCGTTTGCTTTGTCAGCAACACCAACGGGGGCTTGAGCTCCTCTTCTGTTCTGCTCAAGGTCAAGCACATGTTTACTTCTGTGCAGGCCAAACTTATTAAAATCCCACAGATCAGATAAACAGCAGAATCCAGCTTACCATGGGTGAGAGAGAGGCCTGTAATCTCAGGGGGTAAAAAAATACAGGTATCATTGCTGCTTAAATACGAGCCCTGCTGATTAATTTAAGAGCAAAGCACCACCTTTACAGGGGTGATTAGGCAAGGAACAGCTTCAAATGCTGCCTGCTCAGGGCACTGTCAGCCCTGAGCCTCCCAGCACCGTGGCCCAGGGTTGTTCAGACACCACTAAAATAAGTTGAAGGTGACACATTTGTCTGGCAGACGTAATTAAAGGTATAATGTTGGTGCTAGAGGTCAGAGTTGCGGAGTCCTAAGGCAAAAGCGCCTGGAAGGAACGAGCTCAGAAATAAGGGAATGAAGAATGAGGCTGCTCACGCACCTGACACCTCTCCGTGAGCCAGGGGAGGGAATTCTCTCTACTCTGCTCTCGTGAGATCCCACCTGGAATACTGCAAACACTTCTGGTGCCTCCGGGATAAGGACATGGAACTGTTGGAGAAAGTCCAGGCGAGACCATGAAGTTCCCAAGGGAACTGGAGCACCTCCCCTACGAAGCCAGGCTGGAAGAGTTGGGAACGCTCATCCTGGAGAAGAGAAGGTTGTGTGGAGACCTCACAGCACCCTCCAGGATCTGAAGGGGCTTCAGAGAAGGAAGGACTCTAGACCAGGAGCTGGAGTGGTAGGACAAGGGGGAATGGTTCAGACTGAAAGAGGGGAAGTTTAGGAGGGACATTGGGAAGAAATTCCTCCCTGTGAAGGCAGTCAGGCCCTGGCACAGGTGCCCAGAGAAGCTGTGACTGTCCCTGGAATCCTTGGAAGTGTCCAAGGCCAGGTTGGATGGGGCTTGGGACAGTGGAAGGTGTCCCTGCCCATGCCAGGGGGTTGGAAAGAGATGATCCTTAAGGTCTCTTCCAACCCACTATGATTCCAACTAAACTTGCAAAGCTTTGTCTCTCAAGCCTGATGTTCATTTTTTCCTACCTTTCTCCAGTAAAAAACAGGTCCCAGGGTTCAGACTTCCCAACAGGATCCCAGCTGCTCAAGGGCTGTGCCTTGGTGGTTCCCACTGGTGGTTGGATTTCCAACAGAACTCCACACCCAGGGCATACCCACATCTTCAGGAAACTCCAGCTGTTATTCAGTGCCTGAATGGCATTTGGGCATCACATTTTGGGTTTTTGGACACACCACTGGTGTTAGGCATCTATTCTGCCGTTAAAAATCCATTGGAAATTGAGAGGAGAGTTCATAAAGGACCTTGAGACTGAGCAGGAAAGTGTTTGCACAGTCACAGTGTCAAATAAAATGCTAAAGAATGGGTTTGCCTCGAGCTCTGCCTCTGTCAAAGCCTTCAGCACTATCTCTGTCTGCTGGATTTGTGGGTTCAAAATCAAAAGGAGCAGCACAAGGTGACCATAATGCTCTTCTGTTGTGTAGCTCCTCCTCCCCTTCCCAAGGGAAGATGTAATTTCCTTTTTTCACTGGGGAAAAATGTCCTAATCACCAGGGCCTGCAGACTGTCAACCTTTCCTGCTGAAGCAGCTCCTCCTGTGCAAAGTGAGACAGCAGGAAATTGTCCCCATCAGCTGAACTATTGCCTAAAGTTTTAAGGATGCTCTTCCTGTTAATAGACTGTGAACGAGTAAAATAATAAATAGTAGCTGTACTTCCTCAGCAGATTTTCTGAAATCCAAAGAACCTTTATTCAGTGTCACCAAAGCAAATGAGATGATGACAAACGAACAAGAGATGCTTCATCCCTCAGGTCAGCACCTAATAAGGAGAGGTTTTGTGTAGACGAGTTACACAGGCAGCACATCCCAAAACAGGACCACCTTTTGGGGACATTCTGAGGGTCCACATCTCTCCCTGCACACCTGGATGGTGCTTTTTAACCTCCCCAGCTCCCACTGTCACCTATTTCCTCTGCTCCACGTCTGCTGAACAGTTCTTACTGCTTTGTACTTCCTTAGGCCTGTAGAATGTATTTTGCTTAGGCCTGTAGAATGTATCTTGCTTAGGCCTGTAAAATATATTTTGCTTAGGCCTGAAAGATGTATTTCCCCTTCTTCCCAAAGGCACCTTCTCCTCAGGTCCATAACACCTATTTCCCTCAGGCCCATAAGATCTATTTCCCTTTGGCCCATAAGATGTATTTCCCTCAGGTCCATAAGATGTGTTTCCCTCAGGCCCGTAAGATGTATTTCCCTCAGGCC
The DNA here is from genome assembly GCA_013398275.1 of Promerops cafer. Classification (NCBI taxonomy): domain Eukaryota; kingdom Metazoa; phylum Chordata; class Aves; order Passeriformes; family Nectariniidae; genus Promerops; species Promerops cafer. The sequence continues at coordinate 232,655 of VZSE01015520.1, forward strand.
CATAAGATGTGTTTCCCTCAGGCCCGTAAGATGTATTTCCCTCAGGCCCATAAGATGTGTTTCTCTTGGGCCTGTTTCCCTCAGGCCTGTAAGATCTGTTTTCTTCAGGCCTGTAAGATGTGGTTCTCGGCCTGTAGGATGCGTTTCTTTCAGGCCTGTAAGATGTGTGTTTTCCTTAGGCCTGTAGGGCGTATTTCTCTCAGGCCTGTGAGATTTATTTCTCTTAAGCCCATAAGATGTATTTCCCTTAGGCCTGTGAGATGTATTTCTCCTAGACCCGTAAGATGTGTTTCTCTTAGGCCCAGAAGATGTTTCTCTTAGGCCTGTAAGATTCATTTCTCAGCACAGGGCACCTCTCACATAACCTCTCCTTTATGAGAGGTCACATTTCAGCACAGAGGAAAATTCACCTCCGAGCTCTCTGCCAAGCCCTTGTCACCCTTGTAGATTTGTTGTATCAAACAAGAGCTGGTGGAAGCTTCTCCCAGGACGTTCTGGGGCTCAGGAAAAAAAGCTGAACTCCTTATTGCTCCTGATGTCTTAAAATCCGGCACCTTCTTCCCAAAGGCACCTTCTGCTCATGGTTATCCATTTTGCCAGCCCAGCACAGACCCAAATAAATAAAAGCAATAAATCCCTGTTCCTTGCAGCCCCTGACACCCTCACCCAGCCATCCCCAGCGCCAGGGGAGAAGCTGCTACACCTTTAAGAGGGCAATCTGCGGGCAGCGCCGCCTGTTTGGTTTGAGATAGCAAAGTTATTGTCCTTTGGGCTGTCTGGCAGCCCCTTGTGTCCCTTGGATTTATCTCACACACATGATGCAGCTTTGTGGAGGGGATCGGGAGGGACTTTGCATTCCTCTGGTGGGATGATATGAGTTTGTATCTAAATCTGTTCCATATGACCCACCTCACATGGTCGGTGTCTCGCCGATTCACTCGGAAAGGTCAAGAAGCGTTTCAGCGGAGGCTTCACAGTCAAGGGGTTTGTTAATAAAAAGGAAAACCCTACTGATAGAATTGGAACCTCATAAAGGTGCTGTGAACGCTCCTTATTCTTTCGCATTGATAAATTTTGGGGACAGAACAGGCACAGATGAGGCTTCACCTGTGGGACTGAGGGTGCAGTGCTGAGGGTCTCACCCCTCCCACATTAGAAAACAGAGCCTTAAAACAGTCTGGGATAAATAATCCTTCCAAGTCCCACAAAATCTGCTGCGTCAAGAGGGTTTCTCACCAGGTTTCTAACACCTAACAACACTTGCTGAACTAACTGAGACACTCTTGCTTTGCTCCTGGCCCAAGAGAGCTGAGAGCTGTGCAGAAAAGGAAACCAAAACCCAGGAAATGTAGAGATTAAACAAACTCAAAACCATTCCTAAAATCTTCCCAGGTCATTTGTCTCAGTAATGAGCTACTGGGAACCAGTGACAGCGACTGGGGCCAGCAGTGACCCCAGGTTTGTTGAGCAGGGTGCCCTCCCCATGCCAGAACCTTGACGTTCAAATCAACACCTCCCAACAACAAACATCCCACAGGCATTTATCTCTGGCAGAGCAGTTCTCCTCTCTCTGGACAGCACAGCCTCACACCGAGTGCCTCCACTCCCATCTATATTTTTGGGATATGATGGCAGACATCATACCCCAGACTACCAGATCAGTAAAGCAGAAAACAGCCAATATTTTTGCAAGGAGAGAATTTGAGGGAGGGGTGTAAAGTGCGCCTAAGATTTTTTTATTGTATGCAATGGTTTCTAGAATTTAAATCTCTCCAAAGGGTTAAAATTTCAAATCATAGTAAACAAAGCAGAGAAAGGAATGAGCAGAGAACAAAGTTTTAGGCAGGGCTGCTGCATTTTCTGGTTGCCAGGGCCTGAAGATCATCAACAGAGACAGAGCAGAGAGAGGTAAAATGCTTAGAGATATTTCTCTGAGGTTCTGATTTCAGGGAAAATAAAATCAAGCTCATTTTTAACCAGCAGGTACAAGGAAGGTTCAGGTAGCTGGTTTCTAGCTCATTGTTTCTGCTGAAATTTGAACAATAGCTGTGCTGCAGTTCTGTGCTTCTCCTCTTTGGGGGAACTGTAGGTTACATGAAATACCTGGTTCTCATCAGGCAGTACAACCCCTCGAATTACCAGTGATCCTCAGACAGTGATGCTGTTTAATACCAGCCCTCAAAACACAAAGCAACCAAAATAAATCTATGAAAATCACCATATTAAAAAGATCCATATTGGCTTTGGCTGGGATGATTTGAGGCTCTCATGTCTGAGCACAGACAAGCAATAGAAGAATTCATTCAGAAGCACTATTAGAAAATCTGATTATTTCTACAGTTTGGATGGTAAAATCCATCCAGCCTCTCTCAATCAGGTTTGACATGTCCTGTTTTGTTCTTGGTCCACGGGACTCACACAGACCCCAGCCAGGAACAAGAGGAAAAGTTTTAGGACGATGCCATGGACTGAGAACTACAATCATCATGTGAAGTGCCCACAGTGTTACGTATTCATGAGTAGCTTTTGTCCCCTCAAATGAAACATTAGTAGATGAACAACTGACCATCTCCAAAATCAGCACCTTCACTTCCTTCCTGACACAGACACAAAAAAGTTCCCTTTTCCACGTGTCTGTCATGAAGAATCACAGCAGGCTTGGGTTGGAAGGGACCTTAAAGCTCACCCAGTGCCACCCCTGCCATGGGCAGGGACACCTTCCAGGTGCTCCAAGCCCCATCCAACCTGGCCTTGGGCACTGCCAGGGATCCAGGGGCAGCCACAGCTGCTCTGGGCACCCTGTGCCAGGGCCTGCCCACCCTCCCAGGGAAGAATTCCTTCCCAGTATCCAACCTGAATTCCCCCTCTTTCAGTCTGAACCCATTCCCCTTAATCCTGTCACTCTCTGCACATATAGAAAGCCCCTCTCTCCATTTTGAAGCCATTCCAGGTACTGGAAGGCTGCAATAAGTTCTCCCCGAAGCCTGTTCTCCTCCGTGCTCAACATCGTGGGCACTCTCAGCCTGTCTGAAGCTCTCAGAACCACCAAAGGTGAGATTTAGGAGCCTGAATTCATTTCAGAAGCCCAAGAGTTCTCTGTCACCACACTTTAGAGCAGGTCAGTGCTGGCACAACGAACCCGGGGCTCCTTCACACCGGCACTGAGGAACTCGCCCCGGTTTTTCCCCTCGTTTAGAGAAAGCTTTCACCAGCTCCTCTCTCCAGCAGGCCTGGTGGGTGGCCAGTGATTTCCCTGCTGCACTGGCAACTCGGACTCCTAATCCCCCTGCTAATTCCCGGGGCTGATTCGCTTTGCTGGCCACGGATAAGTCGTGTCCCTGGGTCCCGCACACGGTGACCGGACACCGCCTCTCCCCGCGAGCGAGCGAGCTCCGGGCCCCAACAAAAGGCAGCCTGTTTGGTCACCCTTCCTTCAGAGAGGCTTAAGGACATTTTTGTCATTTTTGAACAGCTAATATCTTGCAGAGGGGGGGCAAAAAAAAAAAAAAAAAAGTTGCCTAATCTCTTTAAATTTAATCTTTACTTCTTGAAAAATCTGAGCGCAGATGCTTAGTGCTGGACTATGTTCCATTAGACTAATTAGGTCAAGATTACCTACAACGGTATGACTCCACCAACTCAATTTAAATTCCCTCCCTCCTGTCTCTAAACTTGCACTGTTTGGAATTTTGCTCCCTTTCTCTCTGTCCTCCCCCAGAGAGCACAAAGTGTGTGGGCAAATATTAATGAAAAGAACCAATAAAGAAATAAAGCACCTGAGGAAGTGAATACTAGAGGGAATCACAGAATCCTGGAGTGGTTTGGCTTAGAAGGGACCTGAAACTCATCCAGTTCCATCCTCTGCCACAGGCAGAGACACCTTCCCCTATCCCAGGTGGCTCCAAGCCCTGTCCCACCTGGCCTTGGACACTTCCAGGGATCCAGGGGCAGCCACGGCTGCTCTGGGACCCTGTGCCAGGGCCTGCCCACCCTCACAGGGAAGAATTTCTTCCCAATATCCCATCCAGCCCTGCCCTCTGGCAGGGGGAAACCATTCCCTGTGTCCTGTCCTTGTAGACAATCTCTTTCCATCTTTTCTGTCAGCTCCTTCAGGCACTGCAAGGCCACAATTAGGCTACCCTGAAGCTTCTCCCCTCCAGGCTGAACAACCCCAATTCTCTCTGCCTTTCCTCCAGCAGAGCTGCTCCATCCCTCTGATCATCCTGGTGCCTCCTGTGGACCCTCTGCAGGAGCTCCACATCCTTCCTGTGCCACTGAACCTGAGCTTTAACCCCTGGTTAAACTCCTGGAATGGAGCCTGTCCGTTCCCTCTCCAGATGGCACCAGGAGCTGATTTCACTGGTTCTGTGAAATCATCCCCACAGAAATCACCAATTTGGCCAAAAGGACTCACTGTGCTGTGGCCCTGAAGGTGCAGAGATAAGGGGAGCAGCCAAAGGGGGGTTCAGGGCTCAGCCCCACCTGGCAGGAGCAAGGACAGCCGAGGTCCGGCTGGGCACGCAGACCAGCACAGCTGGGACAGTTCTGCTGGCCAGGTGACAGGAGCACAGGGGTGACAGGAGCGCAGGAGGTGACAGGGACACTGCCCTGAGTCCCTGCGGTGCCGTGTGCCACCTCCTGCCCCGCACAGGAAAACATTTCGAAGAAAAGCAGAAGCTGCAATGTCTGCTTTAAACATTCCATAACAGATCCAAGGGATCACAGAATATCCTGAGCTGGGAGGGATCACCCAGTCCAGCTCCTGGCCCTGCACAGACACCCCAGAGTCCCACCCTGTGCCCAGGAGCGTTGTCCAAGCTCTCCTGGAGCTCCTGTTCCCCTTTGGAGGGGACGGGGACGCAGAGTGACCTCAGCAAGGCAACACCACACCAACACAAGCACGGAGGTTGGAGTTTATTCTGCTCACTAAACCAGCACTGCAAAGTGAGGTGGAATCAGGTGAACCGCTCATCCGTTGATATTCTCGAGTTTTCTTTCCTCAAAACACAAACTTTAATGTTTGGAACCTTTTCACACTCTGTTAAAATGCCTGAGACAACCCGGAATAATCCCGTGGTGAACAGCCACGGGAGGAAAAGGTGTGAAGTGCCCGGTGTGGCTCAGGTATCACTCGGCTGGGCGTTTGCTTCTCCCTCTCACAACCAACTCCCGATGACCAGAAACAACCCTCAGGAAAACCTTTATCAGAAATCCTGGCTATCTTCAGAGTAAAGGCTTTGAGAAAGTCAAAGGTTCCCCAGGATTTAAGCGAGAGCAAACCCGGGGCAGTTCATTTTTCATCCCACAAGTGTTTAAACACCAGCATAACTTTACACACTCCTTCACCCAGTGATGCGTATCAAATGTGGGCTTGTCATTTCCTTTCCCTAAAAATATGTTTTATTCGACTTAATGTGGAATTTATTTAAGACACAAGATCAGTTATTAATATGTTCTTTCAATTTTGGGAAGATATGAATATCTCCTTTGGCTGCACAGTATAATAGTCCATTTATCAGCGAGGGAAGCCTCTGGAGAGATGAGATTTTTTTATTTCAAATACACTTTAGCAGTTATTGGAAAAGATTCAGCGTTTTTCTGGGAGAAATATGTCATGAAAGTAGAAAGATGAGGGAAATGCTTGTTTGCAACACAGGCTTTGCTCTGATAGCAGCCTGGTGCCCGTCTGGACAGATCCCTGAAGACACAAGAAATCCCAATTAAATCATGAGTGCAGAGCTCTGCCTACATGGAGCTGATGTCTGGATCAAGACCTTGGAATGTCAGCTTCGAAATTTCCCTGGCAATTGCATCACACGGCCTCCTGATATGAAAAACTCGAGTGCAGGCAGGCATTTCCCTCCTCTTTCTATTTGAGGGACTTGTACCTCTAAGGGCAAAAAGAAAAGAAGGCAAAGATGATGACAACAGAAACAACCCAGCTTCAAAAAAAATCAAACAAACACACAAAAAACTGCTGCATTCAGCAGGAAAAGTGTGAAAGGAGGGAATCTGAGGGGTCAGTGAGCCAAGGAGTAGCTGATTAACTTCAGTCTGATAATATCCTCCAATATTTCAGTCAAATCTGTGGCCTGAAATACAACGTGAAATACAACACATATTTGATCTCTCTCACACTAACTCAGAGCGAGGCAATAAATATTTCCCTACAGAATAATTTCCCAGTAAGCAGAGATTTACTGTAACCCAAATCACAATTTACTCATTTCAGAGCATTAAAAGCTCATCAGCCTCTCACTGGAGCTTGGATCACTGGAAGAGGATCCCACAGCACAACTCCCAGACAGTATCCATAGGGAAAAAAAACTGCTATAGGTGTTTTATCCACTAAATTGGGGGCATGGGGCTGATTTTAGTTCTCTCTGTAGCCATCTAGAAGACAGGAAAAAATAAGATTATTAAAAGGAAAACAATAAACAATGGTGGCCTTTTAGTGACTGGGTGGTTATGTTTAGAACTAACATTTCCAAACTCAAATTGACAGGAACTAAACACAATCAGGCTTGGGTCAAACAAAACTTCAGCAAGTAAAACAATGAAAACTCTACTGGCTCCAGCAGAATTCCCTGCTTTGGAAAGGTTAATTCTCTCTCCTCACTCTCACAAATCCATAAAAAATTATGTGTCTGCTGCATCGAGAAGTGGGGAAATACTGTCTTCCCAATAAGCCAAAAATTACGTTCAGCAAAGAGAATATAAAAGAAAACGTGTGCAAAAAAAGAATTTGGGGAAGGTGGAATTCTGGCAAGTCCGAACACCGGCGTTAATGTATTTTTTAATAACTCAGTGCCACGCAGTAATAGGGAAGCACCTGCCAAAAGCACAGCAAGGTCAGGCAGGTGTCACATCCACGAGAAATTCCGTGAGCATTGCCTCCGACCCTGCCCAGCACCACCCCCGAAACGCTCCCAGAGCAGCACGGGGGGTTTGTAGCTTTCCTTTTCCTCCGGTCCGTTTTCTTTCCTTTAGACGTGTTTGTTTGGTTGCACGCACCACCAAAAATAAACACAAGCGCTTTGGGATGGCCACGCTCCTGCCCTCGCCCAGCAGCCCTTCCCCGCTGCCGCTCGGGCAGCGCCGAGCCCGCAATTATCTGAGGAGAAGAGCGTCGGAGCACACCCGGAGCCCTCAGCCCCTCGGCAGGCAGAGCGAGCAGTGCAGTGGGAGCGTGTCTGTGCAAAAATCCATCCCTGGGGGCTCCTCTGGCTGCCAGCCCGGCAGGGAGCGCGGCCGGGCACCCCTGCGGGCTCCGTCCGCACCGCCCCAGCTCGGTCCTGGGAGAAACTGGCTCTGGCCGATCCGTTCCCTCTCATCCTCGTCCCAAGCCAGCCCCTTCCCCTGGCAGAGGGGTCCTGCCCGCGCCCGGCTCCCCGGAGCCCTGGCACGCCTGGCAGCGACACGCGGGCTGGCCACTCATTTCCATGGCCCAGGCACATGAAATACAAATGTCCTGAGCTGGGAGGGACCCACGGGATCACGGATCCGGCTCCTGGCCCTGCCCAGACCCCCCAACAACCCCAGCCTGGGCATCCCTGGAGCGCTGTCCAAACGCTCCTGGAGCTCTGGCAGCCTCGGGGCCGTGCCCATTCCCTGGGCAGCCTGGGCAGTGCCAGCACCCTCTGGGGAAGAACCTTTCCCAAAATCCAACCTAAACCCCCCTGGCCCGGCTCCAGCCGTTCCCTGGCTCTGTCCCTGTCACAGAGCAGAGATCAGTGATTTGTGGGGAAGCTGCAGCGCCCTGAGCTCTGCCCTCAGCCTCCTCTCCTCCCGCTGAACGCACCAAGTGCCCTCAGCCTCTCCTCGTGTGGCCCCTCCAGACCCTTCCCCATTTTCGCAGCTCTTTTTAAGACACTTTTCTGGCTCTTCTGGCTGCCAGGACTCCGCTGCTGCCACGGGCAAACCCCGGTCCTCACAGCCCCGTGTGCTGACCCTCAGCCCCAGCCCCCTGCCCAGCCTGGGACCCCCGGCCGCCCTCCCCAGCCCCCCGAGCGCTGCTCCCCTCCAGCTCCCGGGGCAGGTCAGAATATTTAAACAGTTGTATATTCACAGCCCACAATGGAGGGACGAGAATTACCCAAGGACAGGGTTAGCCGTGCGATCAATGCATAATCAGATAACTGCTCCAGCTTTTTTACAAGTCTTTAAGCAAAGATCAGCCACTCAAATTCTAATTCCTTTTGCTAATTAAGCAGCCTGTTAATTGCTCTCGGGGTCTCTAATGCCATGTCATTATGCTTTTTAACAGCCTGCTTGACATCAATAGGGCTGCGAGCTCCACACAAACAAAGCGGGCACCCAGCACTTACTGAATTAGGCGGCCGCGGGCGCTGGCGCTGCGCCTCCCGCGGGCGGCACTTCGGTACCGCGGGACAGCACCGAGCTAGCCCTGTCCGAGCCTTCCCAACGGGGCTGGACCCGCGGGCCGAGCCGCAGCATCCCCCGGCCCCGCAGCCCTCAGCCCCGGCTCGCCTTCCCCGGGACAGCCCCCGCGGGGACGCCCCTGACTCCATCCTCATCCTCATCCTCATCCTCATCCTCATCCTCATCCTCATCCTCATCCTCATCCTCATCCTCATCCTCATCCTCATCCTCATCCTCGTCCTCGTCCTCGTCCTCGTCCTCGTCC
>VZSE01015520.1:247008-266760 GCA_013398275.1 Promerops cafer
AAAAAGCTAAACAACATTTCTTCTAATGTGATCCATATTCTACCACATGCACATTTAATATAAAAGTTATGTTTGATATATGCCGCCGTAGCATTTTTCTATTTTAACTGAAAGCCTTTTGTTCTGTCAAGATTATGGGAGGATTTGCTTTCATTTTTCATGATGTTTCACTCAATACATCACCAACATTAGCAGGGCTTAATAAGCACCCACCTTCTCCTTCCCCCCGCCCTGCCCTGGCCCTTTGGATGCCCATTCCCCAAAAACCCTCAGCTGCTCCCCACACTTTGGGACGTGGCCTCTCCGTGCCCTCGTGGGGACAGGATGAGGGTGAGGATGAGGGTGAGGGTGAGGATGAGGATGAGGATGAGGATGAGGATGAGGATGAGGATGAGGATGAGGATGAGGATGAGGGTGAGGGTGAGGGTGAGGATGAGGGTGAGGGTGAGGGTGAGGATGAGGATGAGGATGAGGATGAGGATGAGGATGAGGATGAGGATGAGGATGAGGATGAGGATGAGGATGAGGATGAGGATGAGGATGAGGATGAGGGTGAGGATGAGGGTGAGGATGAGGGTGAGGGTGAGGGTGAGGGTGAGGGTGAGGAGCCCGTGTGGTGGCAGAAGCACAGGGAGCAAAAAGCTTTGCAGCTTTAAACGCTGCCCGTGCTCTGGTGGCCGTGCCGGGCTCCCCTGGCTCCTTCTCCCCGCTCAGATTCACATCTGTTTCTCTGCAGTTTGAAACTGTGTTCATTTTTCACTGCTGCCCTTTGTCCCACACTCGCTCGCTCCCGCCAAGGGCTTCATTTCACTTATTCAATAAGCGAGAGGCACTGCAGGCTGGGGAGAGCTTTAAGACAAAGCTCAAACTTCTATTAGGCCTCAACAGAAATGTTTTTGTTCCCTATCAAGGCACTTTTCCCCCATTGCTCGTCGTTGGCTTGTTTTGTTTTTCAGGAACATTTGCGGCCTGCGATGGCCCGAGCAGCCCGGGGAGTCGCAGCTTCAGGACAAATAAAAAAATAGATGCAACAAAGATCTGTGTTATCATTAGCAGGAACACTTTGTAGTAGGAAATCCCATTTGTCCCTTTTTCCTCCTCAGGCTGTGGCTGGGAATGTCCACAAACCCCACTGCAAGCACACGGTGGGATGCGGTTGCACTGCCAGGGCCTGGTTTCTCACCCGTGTGTGAGCTGCAAACACACCTTGTGATGTCTTCCCATCTTTATGCACTTTATACTGGGAATGAGGAGAGAATTCCCAGCTGCCAGGCTGTCCCAGGCTGCTCCTGATTGTTCCCTGCAGCCCATCCTGCCCTCTCAGCACTGATCACTGTCACACACCAAACTGCAAGGAAGAGACCACGGAGCGTTTTCCCATTTTTGACATGTTAACGAGGTTATTATTTCCTGTTGCTGATCTAAATAGCAAAGAGCTGTTCTTTGGAGAGGGAACACTTCCAACACTCACAGCTTAGTGCCCACACCTGAAATGATGGAACTCTTGTGGCTGAGCTCCTTTTACCACAGGCCCATGGGTCAAACACAGAGTTTTTCCTACCAAATCCCCCTCCCACGATGGTGGCAGGGTTATAAACCCTCTTGTGAAACTATGAGGTTCAGGAAGTGTTTCCAAGTGTGTGTTCCTCAGCCTCAGGCTCCTGACAGTCCCATTTTTTCCCCTTGCTGTATTTCTTTAAAAGCACTCAGCCTCCACCTGGCCGAAGCTCATCTGGTGCTACAACCCAGAGTCACCTGCACGTGTCTCCTTAGGAATCACATCCTATTTGTCAGCTTGAGGCTTTGAAAAGCACAGAATATGAAAATCAACAACAAATCGATTTTTATAATTACAGTATTTAAAGAGAAAGAAAGGAATTACTCCGAGTTGTCCAAGTGTTTGTTGGTTCAGTGCCTCTCCCCAACTTTCACCTAAATACTCTTTGGGCCAGGAGGAAAATCTCGTGTGAAAGCAGCAGTGCTGCTCTCTGAGCCTGGGTGGGAGGAGGTTCAGAGGGAGTTATCTCAATATCCAACCCACTTTGCAGCTCCTGACTCTCAGCTCTTGTTTACCACCAAAGTTTGGAGTGTGGATGGGCTTCACAAGGATATTTACACTTGTTCCAGGCTCTGGGAATTCCATAAGTCAAAGTGAGCAACTGGAGAGAGTAATGAGATTTCAGAAGAATGGAACTGGTGGCAACTTGCATCTCATGGGAGGGGTGTTGATGATGGAAAAGGGAAACTTAATATTTGTGAAATTAAATAATGCTGAATAAACAAAAGGTCCAAAGCAGACTGCATCCATCTTTTTAATTATTTTGGGTTTGGTGTGTTGGCTTATTTTTAACTAGAACCTGACTCTTAAAAGTATTTCTATTTTCCCCAGGCTCCTCTGGGACACAGAAGCCTGATATTAAAAGCCTGAACATTGCTCTTAGAGGCCCGGGAGGGGTTTGGTTGCACAAAGCACCTTTAGAGAGATGAATTAATGCCTTGGTCTTCAGACAGCACCTCCACCAAGTTTCCATCCCAGGGGGATTTAGCATCTGTTGGAGAGGAGACCACAGGGCTACCATGGGGCAGTACTGGGGAGGGACCACCCGGGCTCATGGCTAAACTGGGAGAGAAGGGAAAGGCTTGAACAGAATTCGGGAGAAAAAAGCTGCAGCCTCACTCAGGTATCTCCACTTGGTCACCAAAAAATTGAAGATTTTCCAAAACATCATCCACGACCTTAAGGAATCACGTATCAGCTTCCTTAATACAGTATAAAATATTCGGGTCTATATGGAAAACAGGGAGAAAAGAGAAGGGGGCAGGGGCAGAAAAGGGGGAAATGGAGCAGCTGAATTTTGATTACAGGAATGTTTTTATCATCTGACAGCTTTCCCCAACAGATCTTCACAGCCTTTCACTTGTTGAATCTGGTCAAATAGCTGCACTTCACTTTATGCTGCATTAAAAATAGTTAAAAGGAAGGAAGGAAAAAAACTAACCATAAAACACGTCTTTGAGAAGAGGTGGCTTTCAGTTCTCTTTCTACCCAGTCCAAACTCTTAATATTTACACTTAAAACTGTCAGATTCTCCCCACTTCTTCCCATCCCCGGCTGCTCAGCATCCCAACAAACCAGCACATGAATATTTACAAAGAAATTTGATTGAAATATCATTCCGGGCTGGAATATGTGCAAGATAATTAAGAAGCCTTGCAAAGGGACAAGCCCGTGCCCGGCTCTCCCGTCTGGCAGCACAATGGGCCACCAGTGTGGGAGCTGGCCCGGTGGCACTTCATTCATTCATCGCCGGCGGCTGTCCCCGGGCCCGGGGACGGGACAAGCGCCGCTGACAGAGCCCGGCTGGGGCTGCTGGGGAAGAGGCAGCAGCCCGAGCAGGGCTCGTCCCGCTGGCACAGCATGGAGCCCATGCGGGAATGCGCCGGGGAAGCTCGGAGGGGCGGGGGAAGCGCGGATGCTGCGCCGCGGCAGGAAGCGCATCCCCGCGCCGGGACAGCGCCCTGCGCCCTGCCCAGCTATCCCGGCCGAAAAAGCCGAGTTTTCCCATCCTGTGTCCTCCGTTCGGGCGTGTTCTCACTCAGATCGGGGCCACGAGAAAAACAAACGAGCGCGGAGGGGTCGAGGCGTTTTCGCTTGTCCGGCGCCACGCACGGACTTCCCTGGCTGCGAGAGCTCGCTGCCGCTGCCTGCCGCCACCCAGGGCTCGCCATGTGCACCCTGCCTCTTTCCAGAGCTCCTGTCTGAGACAAAACCCTCCTGGAAATGCCTCGTTTCGTGCCACACACACACGCACACACACACGGGCGTGCAGACCCCCGGTGCTGCGCAGGTGAGGAACCCTTTGGTCACAGCCAAGTCCGTGCTTTCTCGTTTTCCTAAAGAAAACTGAATTAGCAGATTCTACCTGAGCTACCTGAGCGGCGAGTTAGCTCGAATTTGTTTTATTCATCAACCAGCTTCAATGAATGCCTCCGTGAAGCAATGCATTTGTTGCTGAAGGGAAGGGGGAAAGGGATGGGAGCATTTCTTGGGATCCTCTGAGCTTGTCTCCGCTCCCCCACCCATATAAGCAGCAATTTCTCTGGCCCAAGCAGCCCTGTTTCAAGGGAAGAGAAGCCAATATAAATGTGAAACTCTCCTTTTCCTCCAGTTTCCTCCAGCACACGTTATTCATAAATTACAGAGCGGGAGGGAAAAGTGAGTAAGAGAGAGGTTTCTGTTTGTTGTTTGGGTCAAATTGCTGGTGTTCAAGAAAATCCAGGAAAGCAGAGGCAACATTTGAAATAATTGTGAAAAGTCTTCGCTTTCTCATTCTCAGCATATCATCTCCGTGATTTTAGTCCAGTCTGACAACCAGAAGCAGTGAGATCATGGCAGTAACCAAGCCAGCCAGACAATACCGAGACTAAACTTCTCTCTGCCTGCTCCCCCTCCCACGATTCACCTCCAAAACCTGATTTTAAGCCAGGTCAGCCCCCTCAGAGCAGCGATCCTCAGCTGGCAGCTCTCTCCTCCAACCTCCCTGCATTCAGGAATAAAGGCAAGGTAGATGAGCATTCCCTCTTCTCCAACACTCTTGGAAAGAGGGGAGAGGATGTCAGTCAAAGCAAGTATTTAAACAGCAAATTCCAGCTCCATGATGACTCCCATGCCTGAGCAATTCCCTCTCAGCTTCCCCATTGCCCTCGGAATGTGTTATTGAAATTATGGGGGCACCAGCAGGGTGGGCAGGCAGGGATAGGGAGCACTGGTTTGGGCAGGCTCTTCCCTTAGAATGGCATAGGTAGGAATGGAATCCTGGCCTCCCCAACTCCCCATTTATCCTCCTGCATTGCACAAGGCAGCTCAGGAATAGCCCTCTCTGGGAGAGCCAGCCTTTCCAAAATGAATTCGTTTCCAAATTATTTTTGTTTTTTACAAATCATCCACATCGGTTGTTACAACTCATGTACATTTTAGCACCTCTGTGCCAACTGAGAGTACTTGATTTTAATTAAATCCTACACCATGAAAAATATTTATGTTGTCCATAGCTAAATTTCTCCATGACTTATTTCTATATATTTTGCTTGGAATTTAATTTGCTTTTTTTATTATATGGTCTTCACATAAACTCCACCTTTCCATAGCATAGTTATATATATATATATATGATTTCTAAAATAGCAGCTTGTTAGGCTCTAATAAAAAATACTTGCTGGGCCTTCCAAAAAGTTGCTTCAGATTAGATAATGCCTATTTGTCTAAAATATCAAATGGGTAGAGAGAAACATCAACAGAGAAAGCGATAGGCACACCAGAGGCTTCCTTTCCTTCTCCTTCTGAAGAGACTTTAAAGCTGAATAAACACCTTGGAAAAGCACAAGCAACAGAGGGATCTCCTGGGCTCTGAACCTGACCTCTCCAAGTTAAAAATACACATTTGCCAGGCTGATCCTACAAACCCTCCCTCACAGGAGCCTTCCCGCTGGTTCCCCGTGCTGATTCCCCGTCAGCCTGGGATCCGTGGGATGGGATCTCCCAGGCCACACTGGAGTTTGTTAATTCTTCTGTTTTCTGGAGCAGGCTAAAGCATTCCCTCCGTGCCTCCTCAGCATTAATTCCCTGCTCCCGGTGATTAGCATATAAATCTAAAAGCATGTGTTGGGATTTTTTTTTTTTTTTTCCATATTCAGTACGACATTAATCTTATTAGCTCAGGTAAACAACTAACAGCTATTAAAGAGAGTGCAATTTATCAGGAGGCAGTTAACCCTTCGGAGCACACGGCAGGAGCGTGGATTTCACAGAATCCCCGAGTCACAGAGGCTGGAAAGATCACCGAGTCCAGTTGAGACCCAGCTTGTCACCCAGTTCCTCCGGGGATGGGGACTCCCCCTCCTCCCCGGGCAGCCCATTCCCAGCCCCTGTCCACCCTTTCCTGTCTGAACACCCAAAATGCCCATCGGGAGACTTTGGGGACACCTCCCTGCTGCTGGGGCGAGGAGTAAAATTGCACATTTAGGGTTCGTGTCCCCCTCCACGCAGCGCAGCCCCAGCCCCCTCCCCGCCCCGGGGCGGCTCGGGCTCCTTATCAGCGCAGGGAAGGGGCTGCGCAGTCCCTGGGAAGGAAGGAGAGGAAGGGTGCAGCCAGGCTGGCCAGAGCAGGACTCTGAACTCGCCAGCCGTGGGGAGGAGTCTCCAGAACCCCGCTGGGACCGATGAACCAAAGCGGCCCTGGAACAGCTGGGGCAGCTGGGGGTGGCCCTGGGGCTTGTGCACCAACGCTTACCCAGGTACCCTGCTCCTGGGAGAGCAGCCTGGGCTTTTCCCTGGGCTCTGGGGAGATGGACACCTGCACACCCTGCCTGGGGACTGTGCACTCAAAAAGAATTTTGCCACTCATTAGTAACTCCAGAAATGGGAGCTAGCACAGAAATTTTCATCATAACCATTGGTGTTTTTACACTTACAGACATAAAAAGCACCATAAGAGCAGCATCTGTTTATTGCCAACATTTAGAGCCATCCCTCACTCCCCTCCTGCCCTCGCAGTGACACTGCGGTGACACAAACGTGCACACGCTGTCACCTCTCCTCCTTCACTGCCGTGAAAGAAAGCCCTAAACTGCTTCTCACCTCAGCCCCTGGAGTTCCCCCTCCCTCTGTGAGGATCATTCCCATTTACAGAGCCCATGGACCGTGTCCCCCCCATCCCCTGCCCTCACCACTCGCCCTTCACAGAAATTTTAGGTCCTCGGCGCAGCCAGCAGCTGAAAAGAACAAGCTGAGGAACCCAGATCCTTATCCCTACACCTCTGGTGGCTCCTGCTAATGGAAATGTGGCCTTAGGTGACATGGGAGCCAGCCCAGGTGATGGGAATCCCACCAGACAAGGAGATAGTGCTTGTGGAACAGTCTGAACGTTCCTTGGACATCCCCCTGGCCTGAGCCTGGCATTGCCCCCAGAGTCTGGAGTCCAACACCCTTGACTATCCCAGACCACTGCCAGTATTTCTTCCCCATGTGTATGGAAACACCTATTTTTGCTGAAGAAGGGCCATGTTCCTGCTCCAGCTGCTAAATGGCACAGAAACCTCCCATCCCATCAGATTTTCTGAGCCCCAGAAAGTGAGAGTTCACATAGACTGAACCCAGCTGATACCAACTGGAGGTCTGGGGAACAGGAGTGAGCAAAGACAGGACAGAAATGTATTATTTCTATGTGCACAGACATAGCTTTGAGGGATCAAAGTCCTAGAAATAAACCTCATTTTTCTGTCTCCATAACTGCTCAGTTCCCCCAGGGAAGGCCTTAAGGAGTCACGTATCAGCTTCCTTAAGGGAGTATAAAATCCTAGAGTATGAAATCCTAGTTTATATTGGAACACAGGGAGAAAAGAGAAGGGGGCAGGGGCAAAAAGGGGGAAATGGAGGAGCTCAAAAAAAAAAAAAAAATGGAGCAGGGGGGGAAAAATTACATAAAAGAGAAAAGAGAAGGTTTGGAGGAGAGAAGCAACGCGAGCCCAGCGCTTGGCAGTGCCCAAACTCCACAAAGACCCAGACTCTGCCCCATGGCCATTTCCAGCAGTGAGGGAAGGGTGAAAAATGGAAATCCCAGTGGCCAGAAGTGCCCTTGCAGGCTCAGAGCAGCGCTATCAGCACATCTCCCTGCCTGGCCCTGCCACTCACAGGGGCTGCAGCTCTCCGGCCTGATGGAGTATCGATCTCCCGGGGTGCAAAGTCCAGCATGCCATTAGTCCAATCTGTTTCCGAGCTGACACAATCCCATCATTTGTCATCTTCTCCTGTCCTGCTGTGTTTGTTTAGGAGCAGGATATTTGCTTTATCTGCCACTTCCCAATCCTCACTGTATTCTTTGCCTGACACGGAGTTTATTGGGTCCACAGTTTTCTCAGAGTCATTAACGAGGGAGATTTGGGCACGCCGATGAAATCATTGGAAAATGAAGATGCTGGCAGTCTGGAAGACATTTGTGAATTAAAATATGTCTGGAGTTTATGTTTGAAACTAGATTTCCGGGGAGAAATTACCAAAATCACTTCACTTTCTACAGCAAGCACGTGAAAAGGGCGAGCAGAAGCCTGGCAGGTGACTTCAGTGAGAACTGAGAGAAGCAGCCAGCTCAGAAACTGCCCAAAATTTCTTAAAAGCAAGAATAGAAATTCCTGGAATTGTCAGTCATTAAAGCAGAGCTTGCAGGAAATGCTCAGAGACACAAACCCCACGTTATGTGTTTGTTGCATTGCAAACTTACAGTTTTCTTTTTTACCTTCCCTATTTAAGAGCTGTTTGTATCTCAGAGCAAAAATCTCTCAAACAAATCTGCTGGAAGTTCTATTTCATCATTTTCATCTCTTTTACCACTCATTAGTAACTCCAGAAATGGGAGCTAGCACAGAAATTTTCATCATAACCATTGGTGTTTTTACACCAATATAAAAAGATATAAAAAGCACCATAAGAGCAGCATCTGTTTATTGCCAACATTTAGAGGCATTTGATAATTATTTTTTAATGCAGATAACCCTTCACTGCAGCAGCAGAGGCTCTTGTGGCTCAAGTGCCTGTGACACAAAGATGGGAGTAGTGTCTGACCAATTCCCCAGGGCAAATATTCCTGTTATTAAAGCACTAACCCCCAAACTTCAGCTCAGTTTGGTGAATTCACATTTAGAAAGCTGCATCACCTCTCAGAGAATCCACAAACAGAAAGTGCAGAACTTCATTTCCCCCCTACAAAATCCATGTTTTCGTGGAGGGGAACAGACACTTTTTAAATCTGCGAATTCCATTGGTACTTCCCAAGTTTTGTTATTGCAGGGGGTCTTAAAAATCAATGCAAGCAGGGCAGGTCCCCCCAGGAGTGTTTAATTACAAGGTGAGAAGCAGCCCTGGGAGCTGGGGCTGCCAGCAAGGCACCTTCGAGCCAGCATTCCCAGGAAAACCAGGCCAGCTCTTGTAAAAGCCTCCCAATATTTTTGATCCTTCTCCTTCCCCAAATTTCTGGGTGCCTCTGTGGGAGGGGATTGGGTCCTGTGCATCCCACACTGCAGAGGGGAGGTTTGAGGTTGTGTTTCGTGGGCTGAGATCCACACTGAGCTCTGCACACTCAGAATGTTGATCTGCACTGAAGAGCAGCTTCAGCTGAGCCTGGAAATGTCTCATTTTCAGCAGGACTGTCCCCAAATCTCCCTCCACGCTGCAGCTGTGACAGCAGCACTTTGCAACTGCAGGTTCTGCTTTTGTCCTTCACCACTGTCTAATAATTTACTCAGTGTCAGAGCCTTTCTGAAAGGCAAATGCTGTAACTGCTCACGCTTCTTGCTTTTTCCAGCTTGTTTCTTAGAGCAGCAAAAGCTCTGGGATACAAAGGAGTTAAAGTCACCCTGATCTCCTTTCCTGTCTCCCAAATTCTCCAAACCGGATTTGCCCCACTCTGGGTCACCACACAGCACCCCTGGCTCTGCACATCCCCTCTCTGTGTGCCCTTAGCTGGGCCTTTCCATCATTTTTTCTAAAGCAAATTACCCAGATTTCATATTGAAATATGTTCTGTGTGGCGGGCAAAGTACTAAAAGGACGTGGAGGAAGTAAATGAGAAGCCTGGGTAATTTAGGAGGTGGCGTTTCCAGGGTTCTGGAAACCTCTGTGAGCCCAGCATCCCTCTGAGATTGGGATTAGGGAGGTTGCAGATCACAGGATACACTCTTCCATAAAATTTTAACCATTCTCATTAGCCAGCAGAAGTCCCCACACATCTGTCCAGCTGTTGGGGTTGTCTGTGCTCCCTCTGAGCTGGAAAAGCAGCACAGGCAGCACTTCCAGGGGAGGGGGAGAGGCTCCCTCCTCTCTGGGACAGGGAATTCACACCAGGCTCTGGATCCCTGTCACTCAGCCCCACAGATGTTCCCAGAGTTTACTGCTCCTTGCAGGCTGCTGCAGTAATTGGTTGAGAAGGGGAAAAACCCCCCAGCAAACTACTGCTAATAATATAATAAAAGCAAATTCTGGGCAGCACTATAAAAATGGGAGGCAGTTTACGTTTTCTGGGCGAACAGTTTGTGAGTTTATGGACAAACAGGCCTCTGCCTTCTCTCCCTTACACATATTGGGGATAAGGTTACATTTTATTTGTAGGGAATTTTATGGCAGCAAAGGCCACTCATTAAAGAAAGCAAAAGAGCAGAGAAAAAACAGATGATTGTTACCCAGAAATCCTCATCAGCTCCCCCCCAGTTGTTTATCCTTTAACTTTTTAAAGGAATTTTTAGACAAAGATGCTTTCTTTCCCCTCTGGAAAAGAAAAAGGAGTCGGGGGAAGACATACAGTTTCACCCAGGCGCCTTTCAGAGCTCTCTGGGCAGCGCCCTGAAAACAACTTCCCCTTTAATGAAGACCTTTCTGGAGCTCTCTTCAATATTCACCAAAAAAAAATTAAAACTTCACAAGTTCATAAGGACGGATCCCTGGGTAGGACTTTTATTAAGTCTTTTCTATTTACTTCCTACCTAGATAAGATCTTAATCACAGCCCCCAAATTATCCGCAATGACATTTATCAACTCCAGTCATCTTTTCTTTAGCATGCTCCGCCTGACCAGTCGGCTTTTCTTCCACCCCTTCCTTTCAATGGAAGTTAATTTCGAGTACATGATTTATCTTGCTGGGCTAACAGCACTGAGGCAGCCCACCTTTTCAAAGGGCTGGCCAGGGAGTGAATTATAGCCGAGTTGTCCGGTGATTGCGTTCCGTGGGGAAGGAGAATAGGCAGCCAGTGTGTTGCCCCGATGTGGCGCTGGGACCTTTTCAGCGAGGGAAGAAAAAAAGATTGGGCCTCTGACCGTGGGGCTGACAGGCAGGCGTTATATCAGCAGACAAAGGCTCGAATACCTGAAAGGATCAGAACTCCATGTACTCCGAGATGTGATGTTGTTTACAACACCATACGCTGACCCTATCCCGAATTTACATGATATCGGTGCAGCGGTCCTTTAACCTCTCCCCATTCTTCTTCCTGCATCCTCGCAGGGCCATTAGCATAGGGAGAATTAGCCAGGGCCACATTAAACCCAGCAGCACTTTGGAATCCTCCGCACGCATTCTGCGGCGAGCGCCGCCGCGATGTGTAATTTCCCTGCACGCCCCGGGTATATCCAGGGGCTCTGTTTGGTTTGGCAGTGGGTTTCATTCAGTATCTATTAACATTCAACTTCTATTTGTAAAGGGCATGTACAACCCACTCAAGTACATATTTGGCACAAGCCACAGTCATTTAGTGTTGGTCCAGGAGTACAGCTGGTGCCATCTGGGGCAGGATAATGGGAATCTTTCACAGAGCTGTGTTTTCATACTCCTTGTTCCTTCTCTGCCTCACACAAACGGGGGCGGTTATGAATATGCTGCATTTCAGAGTTAGGGGCTCGTCCAGAGCCACAAACTCCAACTGCATGAGGAGGGGACCTCTCCTGCAGCCTGGGAGGTGCCGTTCCAAACAGGCACCCCAAATCTGCAGAGCCCTGGCTACCGACGGCTGAACAGCACGAAAACCCCGCGGATCTGCGAGCACGAGGAAGATTTCCAGCACTCCCTGGTTTAATTCCAGAAAATGAGGCATTTCCTTGCTGATAATTCCGCTTTCCCTACCAACAGGGCTGGGGAATTGAGAAGCTGGGGCTTGCCTGAGGAAGAGGGAGAGGATTTCTCTAGCACAACAGAAGATTCTGCGGGGTTTTAGTGCCAAAGTCTCAGCTGGTTCTTAACACACATCACTGCCCGAGCCGGCGGTGAAAGGAAATTTTGTACACACAGAAATCACTTGACACTGTTGAAAAACCTGGGGCCGGAGGACTGGCAGGGTTCTGCATCCACTGGGCTGTTTATTTTCCTGCTCAGGGAGTTATTCGAGACGAGACCCTGCGCGACTCCGGCGTTGGCTTGGAAGAAATAAAAGCCCTCCACATTCCAGTTGGTTCATCCACTCCCAGCCTCCCTGGAACAGCAGCCTGCAGAGCAGGGACAGCCTGTTCCAAACCTGCCTGGGACCCTCAGCTGGGTGTCCCAACCCTTGCAGCCAGGTTCTGTTCCTGAACTGGACCAACACACGATGGGCATGAACCTCCACAGCAGCTCTGAAAGGCAGAGGAGCAACTGCAGCCACAAGAAATCCACAAATCCACTGAGGAAACTGTTCTTAGCATCAGATTCTATTTGATAAAAATATACAGGGGTGGAATACTAAGAAATAATTACATTTCTGGGCAGTACCAGAGCAGGGATCCTTTCTCAAAGAGATTTTAATGCCATATCCCAACTGGATTATTTTAATGCCATATCCCTGTAACCCCTGCACCTCAAAAAGACAAGAGAACAGGAGCCATCCTCCACCATGACCACCTGGTCAAGCCAAGCACCTGCTTTGCTCCTCTCTTTTAAGCAGGTAGAATATGTTTTCTCGATGGATTCTCCATGGAAAGATGCACACTTCAGTTTGGGGGGTTTTTGGGGGGTTTCAGGGGTGGGTGGTAGCACTTTGAAGAGACCAGTGACATTTTGAAAGGTCCATGGCAGATTTGCCACGAAGGCAACACTCAGAATTTGCCACACAAACCCGCCCAGCCTCCAAAACCCAGCACTGCCCTACTCGTCAGCGATGCCAAGCACAGGCAGCGCCTCCCAGACGTTTCCCTTTCCCAGCAGGATTTTTCAAATGCTTCTCCCCACTGCCCACGTTGCTGCAGCCTTTGTTGTGCTCCCGTGGAAAGCAGGGAATCCAGCAGCTGCATTCCTCCCCCTGCCACCACCACGCCCCAGCTCGTGGCCGGCCCGCGGCCACTCTTTGCAAAGTGGGGAGTTTGCTTCTCCCTGATTCTGTCCAAACGCCTGAAATCACATTCCGTGCATTAAAACAGTCTGATTTTTTTTTTTTTTTGCCTGAATCGTGATTTCCCCCCTGTCTGACCCACATCACGAGGCTGCAGCTGTTAGAGCTGACCCAGAGCAGAGCCACTCCATTATAATTCTCCATCTGAGCTGGCCTGGGAGCAGTGGGGAATTTTTGGGGTTCTTTCACTCTCCACTTGCAGCAGGAGCAGCTTCCCAAGGAGAGCTAAAATGTGAGCTCCATTATTCTGCATGGTGCCATTTCTGTCCTGCAACTGGTGAGCACACAGAAGCTGAACACGAATTCTTGGGGATGGTTTCATGTCCAAATAGAAAATTAAGTTCTGTTACAGCAGGCACCAAATTCCCAAATGCTGCTCCACCTGCCAGGAGAGTTGTTAACATGGGAAAACAAGGGCTAAACAGGCAGAATGCAGAATATTTGTGAAAATTATCAGTACTGAAGGTAGAGTGATCATATAAATAAGTGTTCCACTAGAGAAAAATGAGTTGATAACCAAAATAAACATTCATCCCTTAGTCAGCCTTTGTTGGGTGTGGATATTTGGGTTCACCAGTAGCCATTGATAAGGGAATGATGAAATCACTGAGCTCCTACTGGGTTATTAAAAGATGTCCATCTTCTTGAAACTTTGCAAATCCCAAATTAACAACTGAAGAAGTCATCACATGTAGACAAAAAAAGTACTTCCAGGTTTTGCTGATGTAAAGTTTGCTGACATTTTATGAAGAGGAAGAGAGTTGGCAATGAAACTGCATTTCTATTCTACAGATAAACACGATCCCAGAATCCCAGAGTCTCTGAGTTTGGAAAAGCTCTCCAAGACCATCCAGTCCAGCCTGTGCCCAGTCCCCACCTTGTCCCCAGCCCAGAGCCCTGAGTGCCACATCCAGGCCTTCCCTGGACACCTCCAGGGATGGGCACTCCAGACCTCCCTGGGCAGCCCCTGCCAAGGCCTGAGCACCCTTTCCATGGGGAAATTCCTCCTGAATGAAAGGTGAGGAAAATCACTGCTGCTAATAAGATAAACAGTTATTTCAGAAAGTTAAAGCTCTGTGCACCAACACTTGAGCGTAAGATTGGCTCTCATTTAAATGAAGACCACCTCACCACAAACTCATGACACAAATTGTAAATACAGCTCCTATTTTTACTGAAAACTCCATGACCTGTGGTCCTCTCAAAGCACATCCAGAGGGAAACTGTTATGTTGGAGCCAGAGTGCTCTGCTCGCTCTCATTATTCATACCCTTGGACTTCAACAATGTAAGAATAAACTGCAGAGGTGAAGAGGGGAAAAATAATTAGGAGCACAACAAAATGCACGAGCACATTAAGGTGTTAAAAGGGTTGGAGGTGTGAAACCCAAAAATAAACATTCTGCTTAATATCTCAAGGTAATGTTTTGATGTGTGCTAAGCGAATCAATATTTGAAGTCGTGGTAGGAGCTTGCATTTCCAGCTGGTGCAAAGGCATAAAAACAGAACAGATTGTATTTAGGGCAAACCCTACCACTGCAGGCTCTGCAGCAGCACAAGTTTGCATTTAGTGGCACATAAATGGTGTTACTCTTTGTTGATGTTAGGATTAACTTTGTGGATTGACGCTAAAGAACTGTAAAAAGAGTTTTAAAACCTCCTCACTTTTGTGATCTCTCCTTAACCACAGCAGCTACTGTAAGCTACCCTGGCTGCCCATAAAGACAACTGGATTTTGAGGGTTTTTTAAGCAGGGTCCTCCCAGGCATGCTCCAGTTTGGAAAATGCCATTGCAAGGGCTGCTGGAATGGACCTGCTGGGACTTTCCCTCATCTCAGCTATTAGAATTAGAAAACTTCCAAAAAACCCCTAAAACCCCACCACGTGCCTTCCCAAGAGCAATGAACCTGCTGTTCTCCTCGTTCTCCCTGGATTGGAAGTCACCCTGAGGACCAACTGCAAATGAAACATTTTGTGAGGGGAAAAAAATGCAAGGAAAAACCAAGGAAACAGCTGATGGAATCCCCCAGTGAGTTTCAGTTTAGCTTCTCTCTCACCAGAGTTACAACCCTGGAGCTCACAGGACATTCCTGATGGACAGAGCATCCCAGCAGCCAACCCTGCCTAAACCTGGTGCCATCCCCAGCTGGAGAAAACCCTTCCATCCTCAAAGAAGAAACACCACAACCCCAGATTGGAATGGCTGGATGGTGTACGGCTGTCAGGAGCGAAAAATGGCATCCAGGGAAAGACCCTGACCGTGTTGTCCCAGAAAAAAAACAACCAAGAGACTTTGTAAAACCATGGGACAGGTGGAGGGCAGTGCCCAATGGGACAAGCATCCTTGATTTTGGTGCGTTTCAGGAATGCAGGAAGCTCAGTTTCCTTCAGAACGTGTCCTTTGTGCCCGGGCATAATTTATTCACTCATCCAACTTCCAAAGAGCTAAACGGAGCTGAACCGAGGCAGGCCTGCTTTCATCTGAAACAGCAAAACTTCCGTGGTTAACTCCGTTTAAATGGCGCCTCAGTGAAAAAAAAAACCCAGCAGCTTTGATTAGACCAGGTTAGGGCAAATCCCCCTTCCCTGTGAGGGTGGGGAGCCACCAGCACAGGGTGCCCAGAGCAGCTGTGGCTGCTCCATCCCTGGGAGTGTCCCAGGCCAGGCTGGACGGGGCTTGGAGCAACCTGGGACAGTGGAAGGTGTCCCTGCCCATGGCAGGGGTGGAATGGGATGATCCTTCAGGTTCCTTCCAACCCAAACCATGTCAGGACTCTGTGATTCCAAGGAGAGGAGAGGGGGAGAGAGCCCAGCCAAGCCACCAAGGTCCAGCCGCGCTCAGGGCGGGAGGACCCAGCCCACCCCGGAACAAAGTCACTGCTCAAGCAAACCTGGGACAGCCCCAGGGACACTTGGAGCTCGCCATCAGGACCAGCAGATGCCAACCTAAGGCTCAGGCACGCCGGGGAGCCAAATCCCAGGGCAGCTGAGCCTCTGTGCCGAGGGTCTGTGGCTCTGCCAGCGGGCCGGTGCCCGCGCAGGGCCAGCCCCGCCGCCGTGGAGGAGGTCCATCTTCATGGCCAATCTGACAAATGCCTTATGATTACTATTATTTTTTTTAAGTGGGCCTGTTCTCTCTGGGTCACTTTGCTCCAGCCTGCCCAGCCCTGGTAATAATGAGCTGAGGCTGGTTAAGCAGCTAATTAGCATGCCGTTTGTTAGACGAGTTAAGAACGTAATTATTGTGAGTAGGCAGAGCCTGCCGATGGAATGCATTTTGAAGGTTACCATAGGAATCCTTCCTCGCTCTATTCATTCCCAGTGTAATACTAATCACTATCATAAGGAAAGGATTGCTTGGATATAGACTGTAGGTTAACATCTGATTAGATTGCCAGGGAACAAAGCCATCCAGGCACTTTGTTTGTTAACCCTTTTGGGGCCTACCCAAGTGTCCTGACCTGCGGGAAGAGCTCCCTGCTGCAGCTGGGTCCCCTCCCCTGCCCTGTTTGGAGTCCCAGCTGCAGGGCTCAGGGCTGGGATGGAGGAGGGCAGGCTGAGTGCTGCCTCCAAACGGGCTGGAATTAGGGAGGGGCTCACCCCAAGTGGCATGGGAAGCCATCCTTCCCTGCTTTTGTCACTTGTAGGTCCCCAGCTGGCACAAAGAGCCATCCTTCCCTGCTTTTGTCACTTGTAGGTCCCCAGCTGGCACAAAGAGCCATCCTTCCCTGCTTTTGTCACTTGTAGGTTGGTCAGGGGTAATTCCAAGATCTGTTTAAAATGGTAACTGGGGAAAACTAAGGAGCAGAATTCCAGCATTTTTATTTCTGTGAAAGCCACAGTTCCTCAAGCTTCCAGTGTGGGATCCTGCAGAAAAACCCCTGGGCATGGACTCATCCGAGTGCTGCCACAGCTCAGCATGTGCAGGGGGCTCAGGGTGAAAAGCCCACCTCCACCAGCATCCATCCCACCCCCTGGGAAAGCACCAGGAGGTGCCCACATCCCAGATTATTCCAGGGAATCCATGGGCACGCTGCCCTGGGCCAGCTTGTGCAGACACCAGTGTCCCCAAGGGACACTGCGGGGACAGACCTCAGTGCCTGGGGGACAGGAGCTCTCATGTTCCTTCCATCCCATCAGCAGAATCCCGAGAAACTCCAACCCCAAACTTCTCTCCCACCCTCCCAGAGCCCCGAGGAGCGCAGCACCCACGGCAGAGCCCGCCCAGAGCCATTCCTGGTGGGTGAGGATCAGCCAGAGGCTGGGGACGTGCTCCCTTCTGCCAGGCAGGAAACCCAGGAGCGTTTGTCCTTTGTTCCCGTGCCCCGAAAGTCGCAGCCAGAGCTCGCAGCTCGGCTCTAAAGAGCCCTGGATGTTCATTAAATCGCCTCTGCATATTTTGCTCCTTTTTTTTTATTTCTTTTTTTTTTTTTTTTTTTTTTTATCCCCCCTCGAGGCTGCCTACCAAAATCTCCCCGTGGTGTTCCTTAGCTCTTATCCTAAAAGTGCTGCAAGAATGAAGTGGTGAATGCCCCAATCTGAGAGCATTCTGTGGCCAGCCCCACGCTGTTCACAGCTCACTGCCGAGGCCCGAGGCTCGGTGGGAATTTACAATTCATCTGCGACCAAACTCTTTGAATGTTATCAACACATCTTTCCCCTGGCACACGAGAGTGTGACTTAGGAGGAGAGGAGCAATTTGTTTCATGAATTTCATCCTTTGTTATTGAAAGCTGCTGGATTTGGCTGTATAAAGACCTGCGCCATTAAGCCGCGGGGCAGAAGCATCCCATGGGCTGACAAGTTTGTTTGCTTGTTATTATTATTTTTAAATACAAATTACTTTGAAAGTAGCATTATGGAGGGCTGGGAAGGTGCTTTAAGGAAAGCTTGTGCTGTTTTCCAAAAGATTGAGGAATATGGAGGGAAATGCATGGAGCAGCCCGTGCCCTCAGTTCAATAGGGAAATATCAGCTGAATTTTAACCAAATTAATGGATATTATTCAGTGGTTTTACATTGCCTAGTCCATTGTACCTCTGAACAACTCTATTTAATAGAAAATATAGATGTGAGAAACCAGGAATCTGCCTGGTGTCTTTGAAATGTAAAATGGCACAGGAGCATCAGTGTGAAAAGGCAGTTTGGCATTGACTTGATGGCTCCTTTTTTGGCTTGGAAGCGCTGTCTGCTCACATGAGAGGCTTGATTTGTAAATAAAAGTCTTCAGAGTAAGGGGGGAATTGAAATGGGTATTTAAGTTTACTGAAATTATTAAATAATTCATGCTCAAACCCAATCCAGAGTGTTTGGAACAGGGAGATTCTGAGCAGGGTTGGGCTCCGAGTTCTGCCCCAAAGCTCCAATTCCCTTGGCCAATGCTGGCCAGCCTTGCACAGGTGAGCAGCAGGTTAAAAACTTCACCAAGGAACTGATTCCAGCTCCAGGAATGTCCTCCCAAAGCTTTTTGCATTCATGAATTAACATAAGTTTTGTGGAAGAACAACTCTGGGTTTCCCTTGAGAATCGAGTCAATTTTAGGCAGCAAATAAATTGCATTACCTGAGATAGCAAGGAGCTAGATCAGTTCTTTCATGGGACGTTTGGAAGAAGTTTTGTTTGTATTATTCTGAATATAAAAAGAAAACCCTCAAAACATTATTCTGACCGTTGATTTTCTCAAGTTTGTGTACTGGAACAAGAAGCCAGGAAGCTCAGAGAAATGATATCTCAACCCAGCTTTCCCAGATTACCAGAATCAACAAGAAATAGGAAAAAAAAAAAAAAAAAAAAAAAAAAAAAAAAAAAAAAAAGTGTTCTTTGGGAACGATTGTTCTCCAGGCAGTTCTTTCACTCCATTTTTGGCTAATTAAATTAATCTGGTAAGCAGGTGTAAACCCACTTGTTTGGGTGGCTAAAAGAGAGATTGGAGGTATTTGCACAGTGAGAGATTTGTGCAGGGGAGCATTAAACCCTATCAACAAGAGGAAACTCCACTCAGGATGCAGAAAATCCTGTTTAGCACTTCCCAAATCGCACCAAGGCCGCCTCTAATCCACCAGCCCAGCCCCGAGGTGAGCTTTAACCGTCTGCTCGGGAAGCTGCAAAGCTGCGCTGGGCATGTTCCACTTGGTTAATGTTTTATGTGGGAAATAGAGACAGAAACACTGCTATCATCTGCATTGGGAATGCCCAGCCAGCAGCACCCTCAGCTTTGATTCGGGAGCAGTTCAAGACCAACCTTTTATTGCAATCAGGAATTTCTTCCACGTGCGTTTATGTTGCAGAAATAGAAACCAACCAGGCTACCAATAAACGCAGCATCACACAGCCCAGACATCACCAGAGGCACAGAAATAGTTAATTAAAAAAAAAAAAGAATATATATCAGGGAGGGGAAAAAATAGAAATAGTATCAGCACAGAGGCAGAATTCAGTCTCACCTCCTTAGCTATGATGGTATCACCCCCGATATTAAAGCCTGGTTTGGTGCAATTGTTCTGGTTTGGCACTAAGGAATAGCAGCTAACTTGAAAGATAAGAGGTTATTTTGCCCTTTCCGTGGGTTAAAACCATGCTGGAGGGGAATGAGATTCCCATCATGGGAGTGCCAAGGGAGCTGCACCCAACCTCCAGCCCTTGGGACCCCACAGGCAGCAGAACATCCAACATCCCGAGCTCCTTGCGTGCCACCAACCAGCCACGCGTGTCCCTCCTTGCTGCAGCCCAAAAGCGCCGCTTTGAACCCCCAAAAAAGAGCGGGACAACTTTCGTTCCCTCAAGGTGGGACGGCAGAGCCAGCTGGGAACGCTGTGAGGGTGAGCTCCAGGGGAGGAGGAGGAGGAGGAGGAG
>VZSE01015520.1:266800-296778 GCA_013398275.1 Promerops cafer
GGAGGAGGAGGAGGAGGGGATCCCAGTGACACAGATGCGTGTCCCCTGTCCCCGCAGTGCTGGGACCCTGCCAACCCACACAGGAAGCGTTCAGGGCGGCAGCGGTGCTGGCATCGCCCGTGGGCTCCTGGACACTTTACACCTGCTCACAGCATCCCTGCTCTCCAAAATGTCACCAGACCCGCCCAAAACCGCCTCCCCAGACCACCTGGGCGGCGCCAGCACCCCAAACCCCGGCCCTGACATCACCCAAAGGCTGGTTCCGCCCTTGGGGACGCTCAGGAGTGCCGCTGTCACTCTGAGACTCGCTGGGCTGTACGAGGACGTGCCTCTGCCAGCACCGAGGGATGCTCAGAGCCGCTGCTCGCTTTTTCCGCCGCTTCGGGAGGAAGCGCACGGCCCCGCGGGGCAGCCGCTCCATCCGCCCCCTCCTTGGGCAATAACGACCTGCGACAACAATTAACATCCCTCCTCTCTTCCCCCGGCCCACAGCTCTCCTGCTCGTCCCCCCTGCCGCCCGCCCCTTCCAGATTTGCTCCTGTTTTTCTCTATTTGTGAAGGTGCCCAAGACAGGAGCTCACTTAATACGTTCCCTTACGCTTGTGGCGCAACAGCCTATTCAGGACAGATAAGCCCCTTTAGAAATGAAGGGGAATTTAATTCAGTGCTTGAGTGACAGCAGGAAGATTTATCCCCTCAGTAGACAATACGGCTTTTGGGGCTTTAATCTTGCCCAGACAATGGGCTGTTTCTCGGCCCTCATCTTGTGCTTTTCCCACGATGTTCGGTGATTAACCGGGGCTCCATTGGATGGAAGCCACTATCTCTCATTTAAGAGTGTTTGCGCCTCTGTCAAGGACCAGGGAAGGGAGGGAGGGAGGTGGGAAGAAGAGAAAGGAAGGGGAGGGGGAGAAGAGTTGAACTCATCTGGGAGAAACGCCGGGAGGCTGCGGGCCGGGTCCGCGGCGGGCAGGGCAGGGTGGCAGTGCCACTGTCGCCTCCGGCCCAGAGCCGGGCACTCCCTGCCCGTTTGCTGCAGCCCCTCAGTTATTTCGCTGCGCTTCTTCTCCAGAACAGCCCTGGCCACGCACAAAACCCGCCGGTCCTCAGGTGTGTGCCGCCCAAATTGATTTCAGAACCAGTAGAAGCGGCTCAAAGCCTGAAATTCGGGGTAAAAAGCTGTCCTTGTGTGCTTGCCCAGCAGAGATAACCGGGATGCCGTGGCAGGGGACAATGGGGGCTGGCACAGCACAAACACCTGCAAAAGGCTGCAGGTGGCCCAGCACCTTCCCCGGGAGGCGTTTACTGCCACACCTGCGCTGGGCATCGATTGCTCCACTTTATTGAGGAAGATCACTCCTTCCTAAATTGTAAAATATATCTCAAATGATGTAATCCTTCCCCGGGAGGGTGTGAGGCCCTGGCACAGGGTGCCCAGAGCAGCTGTGGCTGCCCCTGGATCCCTGGCAGGGTCCCAGTCCAGGCTGGACCGCGCTTGGAGCAGCCTGGGACGGTGGGAGGTGACCCTGCCATGGCAGGGGTGGGACAAAATGATCTTTAAGGTCCCTTCCAACCCAAACCATGCCAGGATTTCGAGATCATCAGCAAGTTCACCACCAGTGAGTTTCTCATCCCTAGGGAAAGGCAAACATTACCTTCACTCTCATCTACAAATTAGTCTTTGTGGCCAAAAAAAAAAAAAAAAAAAAAACCAAACAAAAAGTGGTTTATGTCCTTCTTCCTGTAAGAAAACACTGTGGACACCAATGCTGCAATTTTGGTGAAGAGTGGAAACACAGATTTAGCCTCAAAGTAATGCCCCGCTGTTCTGAGGGGATGTTTGGTGCAGTAACTCTCTCAGTTCAGGCCTAACAGGACCTTCCAAGCCAGGATATTCAATGATTTTAAATTCAGGTACTGCAATGTCAGGATCCTAATTTGGAGTCCACCCCCAACCACTAAACCCAGCAGCAAGAGGAACAGAAGCACTGCACCCAAATGGCTGTAAAATGGAAAATAAACCCACTTAAATAACGAGTTTAGTTTTGAAATCTCCTCACTTCCAAACTTTCAGCTTTCCGTTATCAACAGCAAAAAATTAAGAAGTTGGCAAGGATTTTCAGGCAGGAATTGAACAGTGTGAGAGGTGTGAGAGCACCACAAGTAGACTGCAGAGTGCACATGAATTACCCACGATGGCACTTTCCACAAGTAAATCTGCCCACATTTAATTGGCAGATTCATTTTCTTACTACTTTGGTTTTTGTTCCTGAAATTTAAGAAAATCGACATGGAAAACAGCCAGAGCCTTTAAGCCTCGACACACATCAGTATGAGGAGGTGGAAGGGAATAGTTTAAGATTTCCTCAACATCATATTTGGGACTTTTCAGCTCCTTCAACTACAAGTTCAAGTCCCTGAGGAGTCACTTAAGTTCTTCAGTCCCTTTAATGAGATCAGCTGGGTGAATGGGGGGTTTCTGAGTGGCCTTTAAATGTAAATAGCTTGAAAAGGAATGAAAAGAAAAGGTTTTATGGAGCATTTTAAGGTTTTCAGTTGGGCTTTTTAGTTGGTTGGGGTTTTGGTGGGGTTTTTTTTGTTGTTGATGTTGTTTTGTTGGGGTTTCTTGGCTTGTTGTTTTTTTTGGGGGGGGGGGAGTTGAGTTGTTCGGGGATGATTTATTATTTTAATTCATTTGTTGTAATTTGACCCCAATCAGACCACGTTTACCAACAGATTGGGAACCTCCAGTCCAGCACTGCTCACCTGCCAGCATTTCTGTGAGCAAACCTCCAGGAACCTTCAGGGCAGGAACCCCCAGCTTGGGGAAGGAAAAAAGTCTCTAAAGCAAATAAATCTGCACATCAGATCCAGCTCATCCCTGTCTGCACTCTCTGCCCTCTTGATTTTGTCCTTGACTGCTCTGAACCCATCTCAGCCCCCTCTGAGGTTCCTGGGAGCATTTCCAGCACCTTCCCCCCGAGCTGAAGCAGTGTTTGACACTCCCAGCACCTCGGGGCATCCCCACAGGGGCTTGGCTTTGCTTTGCTGCCCCTCTGCTTGCAGGATAAAATCCCTGCCTTCCCCATCACTCGGTGGAACTCAGACCAGTGCCTCCCAGTAGCCAACTGGAGCTGCCCAGAGCTGGGCAGGGGTGGCCCCTTCCCTTCCCCACAAGGCACCAGCAACCCCCAGACCCCTGCAAAGGAATAACTCCAGGGGCATCCTGGAATATTTTCTCCATCTTGCCTTCCCAGCTGCTTCAAACAATGTTTTTCTGTTCTAACTGGTGAGAGCAGGGAGAAGAGCAGAGGAACGAAAATAAGATTAAAATAAAATAAAACCCTGCAGAAAAACAAATGTCACAACCCAATTCCCACGTTGGCCCAACCACTGCGAGCCCAGAGCTGCCCCATTTCACTTGGGGACATCAAACTGTGGTTTATAATTTTTACAGCACCTTGGTCTGGCCCAGCATTTGCAGGAAGTGGGGAAAGTAGAAGGAAAATTGCTCAGTACAGGCCTCCTGAAAACTGGGAGGGAATTTGGTGGTAGGAATAGCATGGCAGGACAGCTCTGAGTTATAGAAATGCACCGTAAAAATCAAATTTATTAAATCATAATCATGAAATCAAATTTATTTCCTAACCCCTCTGACCATGCTGGTGGCCACAGCCAGGCCAGCACCTGGAAGGGACACAGGACCTGGAAAATACACCTGGAACTGGGATTTGGGGCTTGGCTTGCTGCTCAAGGGGAGCACTGCAGGCTGTTCCACCCAGCTGAGGTCTCCTTAACTCATCTGGGGTGAATTGGTGCTGTAGGGGTTCTCAGAAACCTCCAACAGGCACTGGGAAGGAGAGAATTTGTTAATAAGAGGGTTCTTTCCCCAAAGAACCAACAAATCCTTTCACTGCTGGTGATTGCAGAGCAAAGGGAAGACGCGGCCACGCCAGGGGCATCCTGCAGGGTGCTGGCGGAGGCAGAAATCCAACCTCCCTGAACCCAAACCCAGCCTTCCTGAGCCCAAACCCTCCTTTCCCGCATCCAAATCTCGGACTTGTGCCTTCCCAAATCCCAGCCCTGCCTCCCCACGCCAGCCTAGCTAAGCCCAGCTCAGTGCAAGCCACACCCAGCTGCCGTGAGCAGGAGCGAGAAGGTGTTAAAAACCCCAAGCACATCCTCAGCACATCCTTCCCGACGGGGCACGTTTAAAACCGGGCTGTTTGCTGCCTGCCCGGGGCTCCAGCAACTCGGAGGAGAAGCACAAACCCCTCTGCCCCTGGGCAGTCTGTGCCCGGTGATGAGCCCGGGCTCAGCTTGTTCCTCTGATGGGTTTTTGTTCCAAGCACCCCAGCCCCAGGTCAGGCTGACACAAAAGCACAAAGATCCAGGCGGCTCCTTTGCTTTCAAACCGGCGCATTTTGGCAGCAGCACGAGCCCTGCACGGAATTACTCCTTTTCCCCGAATCATCCACTTCAGAAGCTCAGAGGGAACTCGTCTGTCTAAGCTGCAAGAGCACAGCTCCGGGGAGCAGCGGCAGGGCTTCTATTTATAGGCCTTGCAGGTGTGTGTTTGCTCCCAAATTCCTGCGGAGCCTCTATAAATTGTGTTTATTTCCCCACCATCAAGGTGAACTTGGTTAGGGTTAGATGTCAGGAGTCCCTTCTTCCCCAGAGGTTTTCCTCCCAAATAAACCCCTCCAGGCACAGCCCTGCCCAGCCCGCTCTGGCTGCTGCAGGTGCAAAACTTCAGGGGCAGCAGAATCCCTTTGTTGAGGGAAATACCCTGAGACTTTTGTCCTGGCCCAGCACATGAGGCACGACTGACAGGCCAAGGGATCAAAGTCTCCCCTTTATCACCAAGCACTTGGCAGAAATGTAAACTTCCCCATTTATGGCCCAGAAATGTGTTTGAACTCGCTCAGAGAGGGCCCAAAGGCGTCTCAAGGAGTGAAAACTGCCTGACCCCTCCTGAATGAGAAAGGCAGCCCGGGTATATCCTGCTGGGGAAGGGAAATTTTGCTTCCATCTGCTGATTTTAGGTTTTCGGGGAAGAACCGTGTACGATTTGAACAACAGAGAGGCAAAAATAAAAGTATCAAAGGATATTTTTTTTCATATAAACGTAATTGGTTTGACGGTGAAATGATTATTTCAAGAAATGATCAACTGGTGTGCAATTCCACAGGAAAATTCGTGCACATAAAATCCACCTCCCATCTCATCCCAGCTGCAACAAGTGAGTGAGGGAAGAGCAGAGAAGCCAGGCAGGAAAGAAAGAAATGAAGAATAACTTTATCAGGAGGAATAATTAACAGCAAGACACAGAACCAGCAGTCCTGAACATTCCCAAGTGGAGATCACCAAGAGCTAAGCAGGCTCTGGAGGGTAAAACTCCTGGTCTCACCCAGCTCTGCAATTCCTGCAGCATTTTAGGAGGAGGATTATTCCAAAAGTTTGATTTAAAAATTCCCTCGTGCCATTAAAAAAAAAAAAAAAAAAAAAAAAGCATTCTGGTGAAAGAAAATATGAATTGTTTGAAACTATTCTATGAAATATTTTGAATATTCCTTTCTTCCTGATTTCTGCAGCCATCCTTGATGTGACACTGCAGGACAGAAGTGCTGGGGGAGCTGGAAGTGTTGAGTGGGGGGCAGGGATCACTGGGAAAGGGGTGACCAAAGCTCCCAGGCTGGGCTTCAGCCCAACAAGCCCGGCCTAATGCAGAGCATCCCATCCAAAACCCGGGTGGGTGTCCCAGGCTGAGGCTCTGACAGAGCCTAAAGACAAAGTGGGGGCTCGCCAGTGGCTGTAAAAGCTCGGAGCCAACACCAACAGTTTAGGTGTGCACTTAGATTTCATACCTGCGGAGAAGTGGGTTTTGTTTGGCAGCAGAAAGAGCCTTTAATATCCTCCTGCTGCAGGTCTGGGGCAGGCACACTCAGACACAAACAGCCAGCACCACTCACAGCTGGAAATGAGAGGCAACTGCGAGGAATCCTAAAGCCCTGGCCGAGAGCATCACGGGGCTGGAGCTGGGGGAAGGCTGAGGATGAATTCAAGCAGACTCGTGCAAAAACAGCTCTTCCTCTCTGAATAAAGGGGACTTTCAAAGCAAAGCCATCAGTAAATAGAAGCACCTACCCGAAATCTGCCAGCAGCCAGCCTGATCCAGAGCTCCCCACCTTCTACTGGCCTGGGATGGGAATCTCGTGTCAATGGCTCTGCTGAGAAGCCTGGGCTGCTCCTCGGGACTCAGATCCACAAACACCCCAGACTTTTCCTTTCCTAAGGGACTGGTGAAATGGCTTTACCTGAGCAGCTTCAAAGAGGAGGAATTTGAGATGTGGGTTTTGTCTGTAAAACAAAGGCAAGACAGCAGCCAGAAAGGGGAAGGAAAGAGGGGAAGAAACAAGAAGGAAGTGCCAGTTCTTTGACACCTTTGTGATGGAGTTAGATTTGTAAAGCAGAACAGAGCCCCTTCCCTTTCCCTGGCCTTCCCTCTCTAATCTGATTTTAGGAGAACTCTCTGAAATGAATCACCCCTGCCTGCCCCAGAAGTTCTGCCTCGGAGGGGTTCTGCAGGTCACCTCTGCCCTGCCCTCTCCATGCACCCCCAGCACCCACAGGAGCTGCTGGCACCCCAAACTTTGGCCAAACCTGGCCTGGGGTGCCCAAAGTGCCACCACGAGGGTGGACATCCAGGGCAGCTGCCCCTCAGCAATGACCCCAGAGCAGGCCAGACTCCAGGGCTGAGCTCCCCTCCCGTGGGGCTGGAAATGCCTCACTTTGGCTTTCCCTGCTCCTTGCAGTTTGCCAGCAAACTTATCTGATGTGCTGAGCCTGGCTTCTCTCCTTGATCCCCCCAAAAAGCTCTGGGGATTTGTTTTTATGAGGTGCTGAGCAGCCACAGCTCCTGCTCTCCGTGCTGAGGCTGGAGGAGCAGGAGGGAGGGGTGCTCAGCTCAGCACCCCTGGGAGCAGAGCCCAGGGAAGGACATCCCTGAGGGGTGCTCAGCTCAGCACCCCTGGGAGCAGAGCCCAGGGAAGGACATCCCTGAGGGGTGCTCAGCTCAGCACCCACAGCAGGAAACGCCTGGGGCTGTGCCTTTGGGCTGTCACCTCCTCTCTGGCACTGAGAGAGGGAAGGGACAGGCTCTGGGCAGAGGTTTCTCGTGGCATGGAGCTCTCCCCAGCTTTGTGTGGGCAGGAGTTCCCTGCCTGAGCTCCTCGTGGCCACAGGATTTAATTCTGGGGCTGAAGACACTCTCCAGTGGCAATTCCAGCAGCTGTGCTCAGCAAAACCTCCCCTTCCTGCTCTGGCAGCACAGGATTCATCCAGTTCCTGTTTCCCTGCGTTTGAAATCCCAAAAATCTCCTTTTTCCTTGGATTCTGCCCACTCTGTGCTCTCCAGGACAGTGACCAGGACACGCAGCCCTCGCTGTGCACCATTTGCACCTTCCAAGGTCCCAGAGTCCAAGGGGGATGTTTCCATGGGCACCTCAGGAACAAGAAATCATCTCCAAGCAGGACCAATCTCTTTTGGATGCCTGGAAGTTTGTGAGGCCCAGCTACAAGTGAGAGTGCAGCTGTGCCAGGTGCAGCAGGGAGCCACGAGGAGAAGACCCCAGGGGCACACAGGGGGTGCAGAGCAAGACCAGGAACAGATCCCAGCTGGGGTTTAGCCCTCCCTGGGAGATGTGAGGGG
This sequence comes from Promerops cafer, assembly GCA_013398275.1. NCBI lineage: Eukaryota > Metazoa > Chordata > Aves > Passeriformes > Nectariniidae > Promerops > Promerops cafer. The sequence goes on from VZSE01015520.1 coordinate 274,512, forward strand.
CTTCATTTCCTTCCTTGGTGCCTCCTGGACGTGGTGGATGCCACGGGGGCACAGCAGGGGCACTGCCCCTTGCCAGGTGCCAGTCTGAGCCTCCTGAGGAGGGGGTGGGAGCAGGATTTCCATGCCCAAAGGGCCAGGAAAGGATTCCACAGCTGACCCTGAGCAGTCCCTGCTGGCTGTGCTGCACTGCCTGCATGGATGGAGGGGTTACAACTCCATGGACAGCACAGATGATCTCTAAGGTCCCTTCCTCCCCAAGCCAGATCCTACAACCCAAATTTTACCAACGCTGCCCTGAGCTGATGAATTCAATAAAAATTAAACAAATTCAATAAGCCACTCCTATTATACGTGAACAGTGTCCTGAGCCGAAATTAAATAAACATTTCAAAAATTAAATAAGCCAGTTATGTTTGACCTTTATACTCAACCATCGCTGAATAAAGGCCACAGGCTGACCCCCACTGCCATGAGAGGCTCTCTGGGCTGATATTTGATCACTTCTCCCCACTTTTAGTTGGTTCAGTTCCCTGAGCAGGTCCTGCACAGAGGGAGGAGTGAGACTGGGTGAGCAGGGCACCGACTCTGTCGAGTCCTCGGAGCCACAGGCCTGTGTGTGACCACAGCCAAGTTCCTTCTCCCTCCACCACTGTTCCTTTTTTTCACCTCTTTCTCCTTAGGTTAAGCTCATGACAGGATTTGTGACCTCCTGGCTTGGCAGACCTCACCCAGCTAAGAACTTTTCAAAGTACTGCTTATTTCCCTGAGCATCTCCACAGCACCTGCCTGTCGGGGCAGTGATTTCAGCTGGCACAAACCCCAAAATACACATTTTTAATTCACCTAATTAAGAAATCCCCTTCAAATAATTATTTCCCTTCATTTCTGTGCCATCACTAGAAAAGCAACACAGTAAACTCATTTAAAATGTCCATTACAAAACCAAACCAGAAGTGTGCAGCAATCCCGGGAAGAAAAAAATTCTTCCGTGCCAAAATTTACATTAAAAAAAAAAAAATCGGTGTTTGCCCTGGTAAGGCTGCAACTTTTCCCTCTGAACTTTGTAGAACTTCATCCCCAAATGGATTGACTTCTACATTATCTGACATTTCCTCATTAGCTTCTTTCCTTTCCCCCTTTTCCCTGCAAAAAGGCCCTTGAGTTTAACGGCGTCAGAAGTCTCTGAAATTTGACAGATCTTACATTTCCAGCTCATTTTCTAATGAGTTTGTACATCAGGACTGATTAGTGTAATAAAGAATTCATGAAGCAGATAAATGTAACATGAAGACACCTTGAAGAGAGGAAAGAAAGAGCGAGTCAAACACGTTGAGAAAAGGTCTGGCCTCTTTAACCTTCGTTTAATCGTTCTGACAAAGACACTCCATCAAAGAGCCTTGGCAGGTATTTGGACTTCGTGCACAGCAAAACCGGGCTTTGAACTTCTCCTGCCCTGCATTTCCCGGGAGAACCCATCATCAGCCCAGTTTAGGCAGCTTCTTACCGGGGCCGGGCTTTGCTGAGCATCCCTGAGCTGGGAGCGGCAGGGGCGGCCAAGCCCGGGCAGGGCTGGCCCCGGCCCCTCCTCACCCTCCGGGCCAAATCCTCGGGAAATCTTCCCCCGATTCCCTGCGGGAGCCCCCTCGCCTCCCGAGCCCCCCGGGAACTGCTGGGGGAGAGCTCCAGGGAGGTTCTCCCTCTGCTTCCCCGCGTTAAAATCAGCTTTACAAGAAGGGCTGCAGCGCGTCCGGCGCTGGGATCCCGTTCCTGGATTCACCCAGGCTTTATTTGCACCGTGTTCGTCCCCACTCTGCCACCTCCTCCTCAGCTTCCCACAGAGCTAAATCAGTTCTGTGCTGCCCCTGCACACCAAGTTTTTCAGGGGAGAGCCGGCAAAGATGTCCAGATCCTATGGGAAGGAAATGCCAGCACGCTGTATTTTTATTTATTTTTATCTACAGCATTAAAAATAGGCTTCGTTTAAAATAGGAGAAGACTTAATATCTTCGCTGGGGAAACCATACATTTGAGATGTTTACGTGGAAAACGTGCCAGAGGGCTTCTGACCAGCTTTAACTTGGGATCTTTCCCACTCTGGACAGGCTGGGCGGGAATTTCACATTCCCTGGTGACAGAAGGCAGGACAATAATGAATATTAAGGCAGAATAATTCTGTTGCACAGGCCCAGCCGAGTGGGCAGGATGGGAATTTCAGCGTTCAGATCTGTTTCACCGCTGGGCACGGGGCAGAGCAGAGCAGCCCTGCCCCTTTCCCTCAGCAGTGCCTCGGTGTGCTCTGCCCAGCTGCAATCCTGCTCTCCCCATGTCTTTCCCCACACGGGACATTGTCAGGGCTCCTCAGGAAGCTGCAAGAAGATTCTTTTGAATAGGGACAGTATGGAAAATAGTTCAAAAGAGTCCTTGTCCCACACAGGCCAGATCTGCATGGGAAGTTACTTTTTTGTTCTTCAGAAGAAAGCAAAAACCCACAAGGAGGAGAAAAAAAAAAAAAAAAANAAAGAGGAAAAAAAAAAAAAAAAAAAAAAAAAAAAAAAAAAAAGAAAAAGAAAGGAACCAAAGAAACCTCAAAGAGTTCAAAGAGTGTTTCATCAGCAGCTCAGGCCTCGAGAGCAAGGCCCCCTTTGTCATCCTGGGGTGAGCAACTTCTCCCCTCAACTGGGTGTGCAGGCAGCATCTGAGGGGTGGTTACAGCCACACTGGGGGTCCCCGAGCCACACTGGGGGTCCCTGAGCCACTCTGAGGGTCCCTGAGCTGCTCTGAGGGTCCCTGGGACACTCTGAGGGTCCCTGAGCTGCTCTGGGAGTCCCCAAGCCACACTGAGGGTCTCTGAGCCACACTGAGGGTCCCTGAGTTGCTCTGAGGGTCCCTGAGCTGCTCTGGGGGTCCCTGGGAAACTCTGAGGGTCTCTGAGCCACACTGGGGGTCCCTGAGCCTCTCTGAGGGTCCCTGAGCCACTCTGAGGGTCCCTGACTCGCTCTGAGGGTCCCCCAGCCATGCTGAGGGTCCCCAAGCCACACTGGGGGTCCCTGAGCTGTTCTGAGGGTCCCCCAGCCATGCTGAGGGTCCCTGAGCCTCTCTGAGGGTCCCCTGCCCTTGGCAAATCCCCCCTGAGTCCTTCCTGCCCCCGAGCTGTGGGTGCAGCAGAATTGATGCCCAGAGCCCCTTTTGACCGAGCATCCTCTGCTTCTGCAATGACTGAACTCTGCCATTCAAGTGTTCAAGGGGAAAAGTTTCACTAAATATATATATTAAAAAAAAAAAAAAATCAATCTGAATCGCTTTGTCCTTGGAACGATAAAATTTTATCATTTCTGAGGTTTGTTCTGCTGATGTTTTAAACTGATATCTGTCTTTATCTCACAAAAAGTGCAGCACGGAAACTCTCCCCCCTCTGCTCCACTTCTTATTTTCCGTGCCCTTCTGACCCCTTTTGTCCCAGCTACCTTTCCCCCCTTATTCTCCTTTTGCATCTGATCACACTCTGCATCCTCTTTATTCTTATCTCCCATCGCTCCAGCTCTTCTCCCTCCCACTTCTGCAAACCCCAAACCCCTCCTTTGCCTCCATCCACCTCTCCACTGAGCAGCCCAGCAGAAAATCCCTTTTTCCTTCGGGGTGCAGCTGCTCTTTGCACCATTTCCAGGCACAGAAAACCTCGGGTGGCTTCCCGAAGGGCAAACACCTCCTGCAGCTCCGTGCAGGGGGATGCACTGCAGAGTGTGTTGGTGCACTTTAATCACCTTTTTTCCCCCTTCTCTTCCCCATTTTTAGGGAATTTGCCCGAGCAGCACTGCTGTGGCACAAGGTCACAACCAAGGTTCCCCCAGAAACTGGAAAACTCGACGAAAAAAATGAGAAGATGGTCAGAAACCTAAACTGGGAACGGGATACTGGGAGAGAAGCTGAGTCCAGACATTTTGGCACAAGAAAACGTTTGTAAGGGAGATGATAAAAACAAGATACAATATAATTAGCACAGCCTTGGCAAAGCTCCAGAGTGCTGAGCTAAATAAATGATTCTGTATTTGTTTTAAAGCATCCAGAGCTATTTATACTGCCAGCCCAGTGCCTGAGGGATCGCTTTTGCTGGAGCCACTCTCCTCACCACACTGGTGCAATATTGGCCCTCTGTTTCTCACTCGGCCTTCCAAACTGAGCCTTGACCCTGCCTTTGCACCTCTCACTCGAGCAAAATCACAGAAATCCCCCCCAAAAATGCCCAGGTGAGCCTGCAGCTCCCATCCCAGCTCCCACAGATTTAGGGCTCAGCCTGGCAGAGCTGGACAGAGGATTCCAGCGAGGGCTTTGCTGGGAAAAGCCACTTCCCAGTTCTCTTTGTGACCCAAAACTGGCCAGGAAAAAAAAAAAAAACATTGAAGCTTTTTCCATCTTTCCCCCTCCCCACCTTTGCAGCAGCCAAGTGGAAAAGGGAAAACTCCACAGCGTTCATTGAAACAAAAGTTTCCATAAGTTTTCCTGAAGAGTGTCCAACTCCTCACCCGCCCCAAAGGCAGAAAAACCTCTTTTCAAGACCTTATTTTTTTAACCTTCAAAACTGCTCTGTTTTGTGGGGGGAAAAAGCTTCTAGGGCTGATTCCAAGCACCCCCTGGATCTCCATCACCCACCCAGGCGCCGGGGTTGTCCGTGCCCCTCTCTGGGCTCTGGCAGCTCCTGCAGGTCCCCAAGTGTGTGACACCAGCCCAGGAAAGCTTCCAGGTAACTCCACCTCCTCGCCACTTCTGTTAACAAACTTCTTGATTCAGGCTGACCGCATGAAACCGCTTCACCACAGCAGCAGAAACTTTCCTTATCGCCCAGGAGAGGGGCTGGGGACACCTTTTTCCCATGGAGGGGAGAGCTGGTGTGAAAGTGTCACTTCTGTGAGGCAGAGCTGGCCGTGGAATCAGCCAAAAGCTGTCGGGGGCAAAACCCACCAAGACTGAAGCCTCATCATCCTCACGGGCTGGCTGTGACCTCAACGTGGCCGTTTAAATCCCAGCAGGTGGGTTTAAATCCAGGGTCACGGATGAAACAAAGCCAGGGCTTCTCACAAAATGTGCTGCAATGAGGTGGAAAACAGAAATACCTGCACTGCCCTCTGCTTTAATTAGCTCTGATTTCAGCAGGGGCGAAAGGACACTTGCACCTTCTGAGATGTGAAATATTTATGAAAACGAGTTCCAGCTCGGAGCTTGAAGCCCAAGGTAACCGTGCCAGGGTGGGCAAGGTCAGGAGGGGCCGTGCTGAGGTTCTCCAGGGTGGCCTCCAGCTCAGCAAGGCTCCCCCAAAGGAGTTCTCCTCTTTGGTGGGTGCAGGGCTGCCAGGAGGCTCCAGCCTCAGAGCTCGGATGCTCAGCCACGAGCTCGGAGTCTCTGCAGAGCCCTCCAGGAAAGATCTTTCCTCCAGGGAAATGCAGTTTTGGAGACACTGCTGGCAGACCCAGCGAGGTGAGCTTTCCCCTGCTGCTGTTTATGGGATGTGGGAGCTGCTCTTCCAGCCCCTTTTCCCTCAATTCCTACTTTTTTCTTTTTGTTTTAACAGAGGTGTTGTTGCACCTTTACCCCATTAAATCCAGTTTTGCTGTAGGTAAGTGCTCCAAGGTGGCATTTCTGTCACCTTTCCACTTTCTCCTCATTAAACAAAGCAGATTAAGCTTCTGGGATAACAAGGAAACTGTTTATTTTGAGGTTTATAGCTGCATTTTTTCATTAGAAATTATTCATGAAGGTACCCAAACACGTTTTGTGTCGTTCTTCTTTTAAAATCCCATTTCACAATGAAATCCAAGGGAGAATCACAAACCAAAATGTATTCTAATCCTTTTTTTTTTTTTTTTTTTAAACCTTATAATGAAATTAAATTTGGAGATACTACAGTAGGGCCTTCCCCACTGCTCCCATCTGAAAGAGGGAAGGAATTAACTGACTTTAAAATGAAACAGGTTTCTCCTCTGTCTGACTGAAAGTTACAGGATGTTGGTAGTGAACCAATTAAAACACATCTTAAAACGATAAATACAAACCAAATGTACATTATCAGCATGTTCAGCCTTTTGTTTCTTGGTTCTATTTTGTATCAGCTTATTGCAATCAGATGTGTCGGGAAGGAGGGGGAAAATCAAATCATTTTAGGAAATAATAAATAAAGAATTCAGCGGAGGAAACAAAGGAGGGCTGCGTTTGTTCAAACATAAAATAAACCATGTTTCAGAGAGAAGGCTAACGGAGAAGCCACAACATTCACGGATCAGTGGAGCTCAGAAATACCTAGAAAATGCAAAAAACTATTAAAAAGTCTGCCTCAGCTGAAGGTGGGGATGAGGCTGTGCAGGATCACGATGCTCCCATTTTGCTTCTTCCCAAAACATCCATTTCCTCAGACACCTCTTGTCCATCTCTGCTACTCTGTCACCTGAAATGTCCCTGTTCAAGCCAGGATTCAGCCTCTGCTGCATCAAGAATCCTGGAATCACTGAGGCTGGAAAATCCACCCAAAAGCCATCGAGTCCAGCCTGTGCCCAATCCTCACCTTGCCCCCAGCTCAGGGCACTGAGTGCCACCTCCAGTCCTTCCCTGGGGACTCCAAACCTCCCTGAACAATTCCTGTTTCTTCTTCTTTCCATGAAGAAATTCTTCCTGAATTTATTCTTTCATTTCTTTTCGCTCACTAACAGTTACAGATTCATTCTGAATGAAAATTGCAAATGAAAATTCTCTCAAGCAGCAGAGTTTTCTGCAGTTGCACTGAGTGGAATTAAGCCTCCGTGTATAAATATATATAAAAATACACCCACTACAAGCTTGCACTCTTTTCACAGTAAAATAAATGTGAACTATAAAAGTGAAAATATTTCATTTTTTACAAGCCCCAGAAAAACTGATATTTTATTTTTTTCCCCTTACATTCCCCCCCCCCCCCTTGCCAGCTTTTGCTTTCCCAAGACAGGATTTTTTCCTCTATTGATCTGTTCCCAACCCCACACATTGAGTGGATTCTTCTTAATGAAAGGCTGCAGCAAGTTTGCACAATTTTGCCATTCTTTGGGGCTGCAGGTAAGTAGCTGTGCTTAGGGGAAGGAAGTATTGAAAATCTCCTTTGCTATTCCTCATTTCACGCTTTATAACGTGATACTTACAAATACTTTGGTAGCAGATTAAGCTCCAGAGAAATGAAAACATTTCAGAAAGAGCACAAAGCCTGCAAGTGTCCAAATGAGGGAGCAGAAACTCAGCTTTAAGCTGCAGGAGGGGGTTTATGGGATGTAGTGCCATGTGCCATACAATACAAGATAAACATCTGTTGTTATTTCAGCAAACCTAAATCAGATGTTCAGCTTTTTCTTCAGGGGGAGAGTGGCACAAAGAGAGATTTTAGGATTTTTTTTTTTTTTTCCCCCCCCTCTCTCTTTACCAAGGTGGCTGTTCCTGTGCCAGGAAGAGCAGGAGAAGATTCTGGAGGGGACTTAAACACTCCTGAAGTAATCCAGTGGTGATAAGGGCACCTTTTGTCACCTCCATTGTGCCAGAGACCTTCAACCTTGGATCTCTGCCCAGGAAGATATTTATTAATAAGGCCAGCAGTGCCAGGGAGGAGTTGTTCCATTCACACACCGAGGAGTAAACGCAGAACTGGGTGAATCAGAGTTCTCAGGCTGAGAACGTTGGGATTGTCCACCCTGGAGAGGAGGAGGGTGTGTGGAGACCTCACAGGTCCTCACTTCAGGACCTTCCAGGGCCTGAAGGGGCCACAGGGAAGGGGCTCTGCAGCAGGAGCTGGAGAGACAGGACAAGGAGGAATGGGTTCAGGCTGAAAGAGGGGAAGTCTAGGAGGATATTGGGAAGGAATTCTTCCCTGGGAGGGTGGGCAGGCCCTGGCACAGGTGCCCAGAGCAGCTGTGGCTGCCCCTGGATCCCTGGCAGTGCCCAAGGCCAGGCTGGACACTGGGGATTGGAGCAGCCTGGGCCAGTGGAAGGTGTCCCTGCCATGGCAGGGGGGTTTGGATGAGATGAGCTTTAGCATCCCTTCCAGCCCAAACCCACCCGTGATTGATCCAAGGATTCCATGAATCCAATGGAAAAATCTTCATAGCTCCTGATGGGCTTCGGATCAAAACTTCCAAAGATGCCAAGAGCTGCTCTGGGACCCTGAGTGGACGAAGGGAAATACTCAGAGCCCCGTGGTCACCTCAAGGCCTCCCGAATTTCCTGCTCAAGGAGCAGCTTCTGCTTTGCTCCCCGCTCCAGCCTGTTCCCATCCTGATTCTCCATGAGAAACCATCCTCCCACTTCCCAGGTGGCAGCTGCCCCGTTCCTGACCTGGGGGCCAGCAGGCTGTGCCCTGTGCAGGGACCTGCCCTGGCAGAGCTTTCGGGGCTCGGCGCTGGGAATTGCCAGAGGTGTTCCAGGTGTGGGCTCCATCCCAGAGAGCAGTGCCCGAGATGTGGGGCAGCTCCTGCAGCCCTGGAGGGGACAGCCCCCCTGGGACCACCTAAGGGAGCTCACACACTAAATTCAAAACCCTCTTCTGTTGATTTGCCTCGGTGGTTCCCTGTCAGCACCACCCTTGGACGAAACAACACCAAAGAGGCCAGGTTTAAATGTGATATTCCACATTTTAAACTGCACAGGGCCGGTCTGAACTGCTTGACAGCTCGTCCCCTTCCCTCATCACACACGGAGGCACAGCCCAGTTAATATTCCAGGCTGGCTCTGGTTTGGAGTGGTTAAAGGGCCCGGATATCCCAGGCAGCAGCAGCATCTGGAGCTCAGCTCCAGCCTTGGGCTAAAGCTGCCAGGGCTGGTGCTGGCCACAGGAGGGGCTGCAAAAGGGGGGGCTGTGAGGTGGGCTTCCAGGAGCTCTCTCCACACAGCAGTTCCTGGCAAATAAAGCACGGACCCAGCACAGAACTCGGAATTTCGTGCCCCTCTCCAGATGTGTTCCTGTTCAGCTTTTAATTTGGAAAGTTTGGGGCACACAGCGGTTTAACAATGCACTTTTAATGCCCTAACATGCACAGATATATATATATATATATACATATATACACCTTTTGTTTCATTTTTATTTACCTTAGCAGCACACCCAGACCTGCTGCAGGATTTTACATTCTCTTTTAATTAGTGTTTTTATAGATGAAAGACAAAGACACCACTCAGCACAAGCACACACATCGACTGTGCTGCATTTCCCAAGGCACACACTCTAACACCCAGAACACCAGGGCTCTCTCCATCAAAATTAATATTCCCTTGCTGGGTGCTGGGTCCATCTGGTAGCTGGGTTTGGGAGCTGTGTGAGGAGGGAACAATGTTTGTTGTTCTTGTCGAAGTAGTTAATGTTTTATAAACTCATGAAACTCCACAGAACTGGGATCACTGGGAAAGGAACCCAGGGCAAGCAGATGTGCCCCTCAATTAATTCATTTTAGGTGGTGTGGGGTTTTTTTTTTTTGTTGTTTTCTTTCTTTTTAATGGTCTTGTGTTCAACAGGGAAAATGTGAGAGAAGAGACCAGGACTTCTCCCAAAATGAGCAGGGAGTGCAGCCCTCCTCAGCATCCTGTTATTCACCTCCCCCTCTGAATTTTCCTACGGATTTTCGGGATGGAAACCTTTCCTTCACCAGAGGGACCATCCCTGACCAAGGTGCCACATCCCAAGCCCTGGTGCTGAAGGTGCTCACAACCACTCTGGGGGTGCAGCAGCTGGAAAAGCTGCTGGAGACAGCGGGGATTCAACATGGAAACAACCGAGTCAAAAGCCCCACATCCACCCAAAATACCCCATTAATGCCTCACTTCCCCACCCTCCCCCAGCTCTGACAGCAGCACCCCACATCCCATTTGGGCTGGGAGAAGGGAGGAGAAGGGAGGAAGGAGAAGGGAGGAGAGGAAAGGAGAAGGAAGGAAGGAGAAGGGAGGAAAAGGAAGAAGAAGGAAGGAGAAGGGAGGAGAAGGGAGGAGAAGGAAGGAGAAGGAAGGAAAAGGGAGGAGAAGGAAGGAGAAGGGAGGAGAAGGAAGGAGAAGGAAGGAGAAGGAAGGAGAAGGGAGGAGAAGGGAGGAGAAGGGAGGAGAAGGAAGGAGAAGGAAGGAGAAGGAAGGAGAAGGGAGGAGAAGGGAGGAGAAGGAAGCACAGACACTTCTCAAAGGCACACTGTGGTTGGTGCTTCCTCCAGGCTCCGAGCCTCCATCCTTTAATCCCGTGCAACATTTATGGAACATTCCTTCCCTCCTCCTCTGGAGCAAGTGCAAGCACGAGTTTGGCAAAGAGGAACTGCCCACAAGGAAGGAGCTCCTCGGAGCAGTTGCACCAGAACTTGAGCTAAGCCATAACATCACACGTCTGAATAATGCCGAGAAAAATATATAAAACCTGTTATGGCATTAAAAGTTTAAACCCCATAAATCGTCAGCGCTCTATTTACTGGGCTGAGAAGGTGACAGAAACAACATTCTGAAGTGGAACAGGAGAAGAAAAGAAAATGGAGCTTGGGGAGCAGGGGAAGCCCCCGGGACATGGCCAAAAACTCTGGAACAGGCAGGGCTGGGGCTGGCAGAGGGACCCTGAGCCCTGTGCACACACCCCCACAGCAAACTGCATCATTAATGCTCTGGAAAAAGGGATTTACCAAAATAGATAGGAATTTAGAAGGGGAAAAATAGTCAGGTCAGGATTGGCAGGGAAGGAAACATGGAACAAGCAAAATTCACTTCTCGGAAGGTGCCATCGAGAGCCCTCATTCCTCTTGTCCTCCTGATGCTCCCGCTGGCTGGGGGGATGATTCTACAGAAAACAGGGATTCAACTTGCCAGCTACAAGGTTTGCTCCAGCATTTGCTGGATTTCAATACAAACTGGAAGTTCAAGTTGAAATAAACCCCCCCATTTTGTCAGTTTTCAAGCTGGAGTTTTGCTGTAGCATCAGTGTGATCTGAGCTGCTTCCCACAGGCACAATCTCTGAGTTGTGGCTCTCAGCTCTGTGTTACAGCACAAAAAAGAGAATATTTCAGTAGTTACTGTGACAAAGATTTCAACAACCCACTGCAAATTCTGCAACCTGTCAGCCCAAACCGTGGGGAAGTTATCTGGGGGTTCCAGCTGGAGTCTGTCCCTCACTCAAACCAACTTTCTTTCACCTATAATTGAGAACAAATTCCATTTTCATCTGTGACTGAACTTTTTGAGCCCTTGTAGCTTCAAGTCAGCTCATTAACATTACTTAGACATCGGTTTTATAGTTGAATTATACCATGTTTATACTGTGGAATTCCATTACTTAATTGCTTCACTACTGGAAATTTCAGTGGGGTTCTCATTTTTCGCATAAATCTCGAGAATAAACATGTTTCTGTATTTCTCTTACTTAATTAAGTGCATGTTTCATAAAAAAAAAAAAAAAATAGCCAACATAGACAAATTAGGCAAAGAATCATTTGTTTAATCAAAGGGGAAACTCACGCCGCAAGTGAAGGGGGAAACTCCTGAATCTTTGGCTTTTGCTTCTGGTGAGTGCTGAGGGCTCAGGCTCCTCCAAATTATCCAAATGTGTTCATCCTACAGAAAATCTGTGCTGGGAATCACCCCCACAGTGCTCCTGCAGCAGAGGAAAAAACTGGGAAGCAGGTCCCTGTGGAATAACGAGGTTGGGCTGAACCGAGGCGGCTCCAGGGATGGAGGGAAGGAGCTGGGCCAGCCCCTCCACCTCACACCAAGGACAATTAAATCATGGCATCATTAAATCATGGCTGGGAAAGGCCTCCAAGGTCAGAAAGCCCAGCCTCTGACCAAGCAGCAGCCTGCCCAGCAGACCACAGCACACCCCACCCAGCCACCCCGGCAGGGAAAACAGCGGCGCTTCCTCGCCCCTCTCCCAGGAAATCTGCCCTGGCTTCTCCTGGCTTTGGTTTTCCCAGGCTTTTTATCCAGGTAAAGTGCACAGGATCCCTTTGGATCACTGGTGCATCTTGGGGAGGTTTGTGATTTTTTTGTGTGTGTGGCCAAGGTTTTAATAAAAATCCCACAGCTCCTTCCCTCTCCCAGTGTGGGAGCACCAAAGTCGTTCCTTCTCCTTCTTTGAAGGAGAGAAACAAGAAATGAAACCAAGAAATACCAGGAATAAATGTCTGAATTTTAGGTCCTTAGCGGGATCATTTTGTCTTTTCACAAGTTTGCTTCCCCCTCCGTCCAGAAGTTTGCACAGCTGAATAGGTTTGGATTTTAACAAGGGATAAAACAATGCCTCAAAATTAATGATGGCTGGAATTAAAGTAATTAACGTTTTAACAGCTATTTTCTATGATATGAGCTAAGCAAAAGAAGAATACACTTTTTACAAAAAGATGGATTTGTTGCCAGCAAAGCGTGGAAGGTCTCATTTTAGCCACTTGTTCATTTTAATTCTGATTTCTGTTATTATGGGTCTTTATGGTGTTAAGGTCAAGGTACAGGGACAGAACCTGGGCTTTTCCTGCAGCTGCAAAACGACTCTGAGAGTTCATTTCCCTTGCTAAGAGTTTTGCTTTTTACAGCTGGAAGCTCCCACCACCCCACCTGTCCCCTCCTGCAGAGCCAGTCAGACACTTCCTATTTATCCCATGGGTCAAAATTCCAGCACTTGGCTCCCAAAAACTCCTCTTGCCAGAAGCTGCTCCTACAATAATTGTGGAGATAAAATTCATTCAGAAAAATCCCCGATTTTAGATATTTCCTCTTGTTGCCCTTTAGAGGTGGCATCATCTGTCCCCTCCACCCTCCCCTTCCAGGAGTTTGCCCTGGGACACAGCTCTGTGTGTTTAAGCCCCAAAAATACTGAAAGATCCTATGTGGGCCAACCTTTTACTCAAATATTTTAGGAATTATCACCTGGCAGCAGCAGCAAAAATCCATGGGAGCATCAGGACCCTGTCAGCAGCTCACTGCTGAAACACAGCCAGGCCTGTAGATCCCAAATGAAATCTGCCTGCACAGCCACATCCCCTCCCATCCCGCAGCAGTCAGGGCCTTTACAGCCACCCCTTCATCACATCTGAAGGCTGGGCTAAATAACAACCAATCATTTATCAATATTTTTAATATGACGTTACGGGCTCTGATTTCCCCCCCGTTGGGGCGTCTGGGGTGTCATAAATGATGTCCCTGTGACACGAGGGGAAGCTTTGCCCACGGGAGTGACCCCTGGCAGAGCCATCTGTGCCACCTGCCCCGGGGAGCTGCAGCCCCTCTGTGTGCTCACACCACTGCAAAAGCTGCAGTGAGGAAAATGCTTCCACTGGCGGGTCCAGGAATTGAGGAAAATTGAAGGCATCATCTTTGAACAAAAAGAGAGGGAATTTATGTTGGATACACAGAAGGAATTGGGAGGGTGGGGAGGCCCTGGCACAGGGTGCCCAGGGAAGCTGTGGCTGCCCCTGGATCCCTGGAAGTGTCCAAAGATGGAGTTTGGAGCAGCCTGGGATAGTGGAAATTGTCCCTGCCCTGGTCAAAGATTTGGAACTAGAAGATCTTTAACATCCCTTTGAACCCAAACCATTCTGGTTTATGATTTTTGACCTTCGCTTTGATCCCAATGCCCCAGCTCTCACATTTCAAAGAGCAAGTTTGGGGTTTAGATGTGTGGATGCTTCCAAAGTTAGCTCAGACGTCCCCAGTGGTGTCTACAGCCCAAAACCTTCTCTTACATCCAAACCCCAGTGGGATCCCACTGCCCAGGGAGCTCCCTGCAGCTGGAAGGGTTCCAGGGCAGGTCACCTACAAGACAAAGGACATCACTTGGCTGCCCAGGAATGGCTCCTCCCTGCAGTACCTGGAGCAGCCCCCGACCCACCAAAGGACAGCCCTGGTGTGCTCTGGAGGGGGCCTGGCATGGGGAAGGGTTGGGTGTCCACAGCTGAGTTCTCCTGCCCATCTTTGGGTTCTTCTGCCCGTCCCCAGGTTCTCCTGTTCATCCCCAGGTTCTCCTGCCCATCCCTGGGTTCTCCTGACCATCCCCAGGTTCTCCTGCCCATCCACGGGTTCTTCTGACCATCCCCAGGTTCTCCTGACCATCTCTGGGTTCTCCTGCCCATCCCCATGTTCTCCTGCCCATCCACGGGTTCTCCTGCCCATCCACGGGTTCTCCTGCCCATCCCCGTGTTCTCCTGCCCATCCACGGGTTCTCCTGCCCATCCCCAGGTCCTCCTGACCATCTCTGGGTTCTCCTGCCCATCCCCAGGTTCTCCTGACCCTCTCTGGGCTCTCCTGCCCATCCCCAGGTTCTCCTGGCCATCCCTGGGTTCTCCTGCCCATCCCTGCAGCACAGGGGGGTTACCCCGCGCTGGCTCCTTTGGTTCTCCTGGCAAGGCCCAAAATCTCCCAGGTGCTGGCCCAGCGAGGCCTTTTAATCTCATTTCACGTGCAAAGTCCTCTCCCCTGGCAGGCAGCTCTGCCCCAGGCCGGAGCCCTCTGGGCGTGAAGCCGCCGGTGGCTCTGGGAGCAAACCCAGCAGCTTTATTCCATTTCCCTCTGAACAAAAGTATTGAGGTCTCTTTGTCAGGGGAAAGCCGGGCTGGATTCCTTCATCCCCCTGCCCTCCACGCTCACAATGCCACGCTCTGTCTGGTGGGCCGGGCAGGGGAGTCTCCCCAGAGATCCCACCAGGATTCAGTCCTCTGGTAATGGACCCCTCGCTCTGAGGGGAACCAGCAGCCTCCTCCAGGCTTGGCTTTGAACGAGGCTAGTCTGACAGGGGTGGGCAGGAATTTAAAACCGCGGGGAAAGGGAGAGCTTAGGTGGAGAAGAATGATTTCTTATCAAAGCTGCCAATAGAGGAGACCCAGGTGGTCGGGCTGAGGGGGACCCCAAAGCCTGGAATGAGCAGATGAGGCTCAGGAACAAACGGGGGCTTTTAGCAGCTCAGCCCAGCCTCGGGAGGGGACAACCAACACCTCTGGCAGGGACAGGGCAGGGAGGCAGGAGCCTGGTGTCCTCCTGGGGGGGGGGTGGCAATGCTGAAATTCCCTCTTAGGAAACACGAGACCCCCAGGTAGGAGCAGCATTCCAGAGGGGGCTGGGATCCAGGGGCTGATCAGAAATTCCATGGAATATTTTATACACATCCACGCGTGACAGAGGTGGGCAGTGGGAAGCCACAAGGACACGCTCAGACAGGATGGGTAACAGAGCTCTCTGAACCTGCTGGGCCTGATTTGGGGCTGCAGAGAAGAACACAGAAGATGTCGCAGTGATTTGGGTGATTTTTCAGTGGGTCTCTCATTTGGGGCCCTGTCAGAGGTGGGTCTTTCCCACCCTCCCAGACCTGTCCCATTCTGCTCCGTTCCTCACCTCAAGTGAAACAGAATTCTCATTTCTCTCTCTTTTCTGGGGAGAATAAAAGCAGTTTGTGCAAGAAACAAGCCCAGTTGCAGGAATAAAGTTGTTCTAAGGCAAGGAAACTCAGCAACTGCTGTCACCAAGCAATTGGGGTTTAAAAACATTTAAAAACCTGTTTTAAAGCACTGTCTGTGCACAGGAAACATCCCAGACTTCAGTGAAGACATTGAGAGTCCTTCTAATACCTTGAAGTGTGTGGGGGGAAGCGTAATCTGTTTTGATAACTCCTGACATTAAACAGTGATAAATAATTAAATCTGTTTAACTGTTTCATTAACTAAAGATAGATGGGGAGAGCTCCACAGATAGAATATAGATCAAAAAGATTGAGGCTGGCTCTAAATTCCCCTGATGTTTTATGACACCATTTGTATTCTGTCACTCACTAGCTTTATGTATAGTCCAAGCTGTGAACTGAATACCCCATTCAGAAAGCCACTCACTCTGCATGTTATTGCAATTTAATATTTTCACACACAGACACATCATTATCTTGGAACCCGACACTGCAAGGAGAATTCAGTAATTTTTCAAGAGTGCTGGTTGTTGGGTTTTTTTTTGTTCTAATGTGAGCACCGAGGCACAAGGATCTAAATGGCCACTCTGCCAATATTTAACCTCTACACAGATACATCAGCAGGCTGGTACTGGGCTCTTTCGGGGGCTTTTTCTCATTTTAAATCTGTCATGATGTTGAAAGAATTAAAAAGGAAAATTAAGAATCTACCACTGTAAAGAATAAAACTCCTTGCAGAAGTATAACTTGTCTCTGAACTAGAGAGACAAGTTAGACAAGAGTTTCTCTTGACTCTGAACTAGAAATAGAGATATAAAATATATATATTGACATGGAAGTCCTCCAGGCTGTCTCTTCAGTCTTCAATTACCAAAGCATTGCCTTGGAATGGGATCATCTCACTTATTCTGGGATTCTGAGGGGGCAGAAATGCACATTACTCTGGGATATTTGAGAAGAATCAGGCACAGACCTCTACAAATCGCAGATTAAATAAATAAATAAATAGCTTTAAAAACAACCCAACAAGCACATTTACAAACACTCAAAAGCCAGCTCACACCAGAAGAACTTTAGAAGTGGAGACAAAGGCAGGGCTGATTATTTCTTTTTGCCATGGAGATAAATCCATGGTACCCCAGCCCCGTGGTGGTTAATCATTAACCAGAGCTGCACAGGGACTCAGGCAGGAGGAAAAACTCCTCCTGTGGAAGCACCACGGATGTCCCAAAGGTTCCAGGCCCTCCAGGACCTGCTCCAAAAGCCTGCAAAGCCCGTGGGAAGAGCCCCAGGAGCCACCAAGGGTTTGGGGCGCCCAGCAGGGAGATTTTGGGGCTGCCCAAGCCGAGCCCCGCCGTGGGGAAGGTTCCCTCAAAGCCCTGAGGATCTGCACGGGGGGAAAGGCAAAATTCCATCCTGGAGCCCCCAGTTCCTGCAGCTGGGTTGGGCACGAGGCTCAGGCTGCCCTGGTAGAGCCTCGGGATTTTCACAGGAGGGAAAAGAGGGCTCAGGGCAAAGCAGGGCTCCAGGAGTCTCCCACTGTTTCACTTTCCTCCACCTCTGTCACCCCAGCTCTGGATTCTGCAGGGAAAACCAGGAATGGTCAGGCAGGGAGGGTGGGGAGGGCCAGTTCTCCTGCTTTTTTCTCCAGGTGTGGGACTGGGGCTGAGCCACTGACCCACCAGAGCCTCAGCTCCCCAGCCCAGCCTGCAGGTCCTTATTCCTGGCCTGAAAAGCCAAATTCCCCAGTATAACACACATATAACACAAATACAACACAAATAAAACACAAATACAACACAAATACAACACAAATACAACACAAATATAACACAAATTCAACACAAATATAACACAAATACAACACAAATACAACACAAATATAACACAAATACAACACAAATTCAACACAAATATAACACAAATACAACACAAACACAACACAAATATAACACAAATATAACACAAATAAAACACGAATCCCCTGGATATCACAGCCACAGGAGCACCAAGGAGGTGCTGAGTGGAATTAATTCTGCAGCAGGGCTTTCTCTGCTTAAAGCCTCCAGATTTATTTCCCAAACTGCTAAACCATGATATTAATAATAATAATAAAAAAAACCCAAACCATTTGGTTACTGTCCATTGGGTAAAAATAGATTTATAGATGGGTGTTAAGCTCAGGCTCCTTCCCCTGATCTACTGCAACAGATACTGCTGTTCCAAAAATCAATATTTAGCTGGGAATTGACTCGTGGTCATGGGAGAAACTCTCTGGCTGAGGCTGGAGATGATGTTGGTGACACCAACCTTGGGGACACCCACAACTCCCTCCAGAGCCACCCAAGAATGCTTCTTCATCTGAAACGGGGCTCAAAAAGCCAAGAGTGAGTTAAGAGAGGAAATGAAAACCACACTTGGAAACATGGAACATCTGCAGCATCCACCTGCTGCTCGGAGCAGCTGGGAGTCCAGCAGGGATCCTCTGGGGATTTCACAGGTTGGTGTCTCTGCTTCACAGGTGCACCCATTTTTATATAAATAATCCTAAACCCCGGCCAATAAATGATTTCAGGAAGAACTAGAATCACCTAAAAGCTCTCAACTGCCCAAATATTGTATCTGTGTGGAAAACCAGGAATGTCTGAGTGTTTGAAATGCTCCTCAGGCATTTCCTTCAGGACACCAGTGAAGATAACTTGGATTTCCTGCAGGCTCACCTGAGAAAATCCCTCCCTAATAAACACTATCAGGAACAGAGGACAAAGGACCAAATTCTGTCCTGAGCTTTCCCTGCATAAAGACTTGCAGGGAATTCTAGCAGGAAACGTTTAAGAACTCCCAAAGTGACCAAGATCTGGTTTTATTCTCCTACATGGGATACATGAGCAGAACTGTTGCTGAGCAAAGGGCTTTTCAAAGTTCTCCACGAGGTATCAACTCCTTTTAAATCTGCCTATTGTGCCATGTAGGGATTGAAATTTATTTTATCCCTATGTGATAATTCTGAAATAAAATATATGATCACTCGCAAGTTGTGCAGGTTCTTTATTTCACATTGAGGCAATAAAATATAAAATGAAACCAGTCCTTTTCTATAAACAGAAAAAATAAATGGTGGAGTGATTTTATACTACATGAACTCGCAGCACAGCCATTTAAAAATTCATTTACATGATTGAGCCCAAAAGGTCCATTTGCCATGAAATAAAAAACACTAAACACTGTCCTGAAAGCAAAGAAAATGCCAGACTACAAGTAAACAAAAGCCTTTTTTTTTATTAGTGTCGGGGATGGAATGAAGGATTTTGAGCCAAATATAAAACTTGCAAAAAAAAAAGGGGAAAAATCTGGTGCAGCAAATTCAACAAAATCATCCCAAGGAGCTCGGTGGGAGCTGGACCAACACAAAGGTGATTAATGAGACATTGCTGGTCCAGAAATCACAGCGAGTGCATCCCTCCCATCTCACTGATGGAGCAGCTGAGGGTAAGTTATTTTTTTAAGCGGGGAAAGTTACTTTGTCAGCTCAGTGAAACGCCAAGTTCCTGCTTTTCCTGCATCCTGGAGCAGGTAATGTTGTTCCAGCGTGCTCCAAGTTGGTTTTGTTGTAATAGCAGGGCACAGGAGCTGCCCCCATTCCAGCACTGCTCCCCTCTGCAACTTCTCCGTGTTCAGAGCAAAACTTCGGGTCAAACTTCCTGCATTTCTTTCCAGCCAACAAATCCCAACCCCAAAGAAAGAGAAGAAACTCATCTGCTAACACAGCCCTGGAGCTGGGGGCCAGTCCTTGCCTGGAGCTGGTCCCAGCCTAATCCTGAGCCTAAACTCAGGTAAAGCCGCTCTGTGGCAATGATGGAAAAGTCTCTTTTTCCCCCCACCTCATCCTGCAGTTTTCCTGACACCCCACAGAGCCCAGGCAACCAACAGAGAGCTGTGATCCCAATCCCAACCCTCCACAGCCCCTGGCACCACTCTGTGCCCTCCAGACCCAGGAGAGAAACTGCCCCGAGCTTCTTTAGTCCCCCTGAAGTGATTTCACACCGAGTAGGAAATAAAGCTGATTTTTCTCCTGCCCTGCCACACCAATAAAACAATAAATTGGTATCACTTCCAACAAGGTGCTGCTGCTGTAAAGTTAAAGATAGGGAAAGAAAATGAACTACTGGTTATGACAGCAGGGGAAGGGAGAAGAAATAAATAAAGCTGAGTGCGTGCAAGGGAGCAGATGGCTCATGTCCAGTGTGGCCCATCCTCTGTGGATTACTCCCCTGGAAAGGAAGTCCTTGCCACTTCAGAAAACAGCAATCTGTCTAAAAAATGCTGAGGTTATAGAATTGATCATTCCTTAAGTTAAGGAGAAAAACCAGCCCGAGCCAAACTGCATTTCTGCATCAGATATTGATCTGCAGCCGCTGGAAGTGAACCCCCTTAAAGCAGTTATAGACCCATATTTGTACATTTTGTTATGCACATGCACACAAATCTCTGGGGCCGTGTCCTCAGCTGGTGAAAATTAGGTTCATTGATGTTGATGCTGATTTACATGAGCCGGGGATCTGGCCTCTCATTTAAAAAAGAAATCCTGAGTTTTACCAGTTTAAGCTCAGATCAGGCACGGGTGCTGTGCCCAGCTTTAGTCACGGCTTACACGTCTCTTAAACCAGCCCTGGGTGCTCTTACACAGGGAAAAGATTCATTTTAAAATCAAAAAGAGCAGTTTTGTGGCCGGATTGTGGCACCTGAAAAGTACCCTGGTGGAGTGAGGGGGTGCAGTGGGAGCCAAAGTGCCAGGATCTGTGTGTGTTGAGGGTTTGGGCTCAGATGGGCTGGGCTGGGCTGAACCTCACAGAATCAGGACTGAGGGCTGATTTTGGGAGCTCAGAGTGGGATGGGCACAGCCTCAGCTCTTCCCCCCCACCTCAGAGGCCAAAGGAGCACTCAGAGCTGGGTTAGGATGTTTCTCATGCAAAGAGAAGCTGTAGGAGGGGAGGTGGTGGTGGAAATGATGCTGAATTTTTGAATATTCCTCATCTGCTGATGAAACTGCTCCTTGCACTTGCCCTCCCAAAACTGGAATTACAACTGGAGCAACGCAGATTTGGTTCAAGAAAATCCTGAGTGCTGAGAGCCCATCTCCAAACCAGGGAGCTTCAGGCAGACAGGAGGGGATTTTCTGCTGGGGAAGCAACCCATGAATCATTCAATAAAGCCTCCACGCGATAATGAATAGCCAACCTTCTCTGGTGGTGATAAGATATTTTAACTGAAAACATCAGGCCATGTTTAAAAAATGATTACAAATTATTTTAACAGTGTATTTGCAGAGGGTTATAAAAACAGCTATAATATTTTTGTCTTGGATTCTAGAATTACCAGGGTGACAGCTAATGCAGTAATGATTTGTTTCAAATGCCAGTGTTTAAGCTGTATAAAGCTGATTTTATACATTTTTCCAGTAGGCCGCATTGTAGTTAATGAAATTAAACACACCAATCGCATTTGTCCCCAGGGGATGAGGAACTGAACACGCCACTGGTTTATTTTTTTATTAAAATAAATTGCAGCCAGCAAGATGGACTAATTGCCTACAGAATTGAAAAAGAAACATTCCATTGATATAATTAAGCCAATTTTCATGGACAAAAATAGTTATAGTGGATATAAAATAAGCAGAGCATTCAGGGCAGTTTGACTTCTCCCCACCCCTCTGTATTTTGCCCAGGACATTAACTATTAAACAAATATGGATCTCAAACGGGCTGACAGCGTTATCTGGTAATGATGGCTAAATTGATCCCAATAGCTGAGGCCAGGGCATTGTGTCTCAGGGCTCTGCTGGGAGAGTTCCCAAGCCAAGAACAACAGAGCAGCAAAAAAAAAAAACAACCAAAAAAACCAAAACCCACCACGTCCCAAACCGGACCTTAAAGCGAAACACCTGAAAGATGTAAAACTATCGAGGCAAAAAATTAATCAGCAGCTGGTTTCTCCTGGGCTGACACTTCACCTCCCTGCTTTGGGGAGGGCTGTGGTCCAGGCAGCCCCAGTCTTGTCCCTAACAAAATCACAGGCAGGGAATGGTGAAGAGCAGACAAAGTCTTCCCACACCAGCTCGGCGCAGACCAAGATCTACCGTGATGGGAGCATTATTCTGTGGCCTACTGGAAATAATTTGGCTGTCTCAGTCCATTTTCACCTGGCAAATGTCTCCCCAAGAGGACCAGTGGCCTCGTTTGCAGCACAAAAGCGGGTTCAGTGGTACAGAAAACCCCACCTTATTAACTATTTTTTAATAAATTCGGGTAAAACACCTCTTTTAGGGCACACGATGGAAGTTCAGTCACCCTCTGAACAGAAACTTTCCTTCCTCCCCCTGTCCTGCACACCTCTGCACAGAGAAGCTCTTAAATCCACGGAAAAGGAGTTCATTTTCCAAACCTATCCACCAAGACATCTCTTGCTGCAGGGAAATTTCTTCCCAATTACAGACAAAAAAACCAACCCAAAGATAAAAAATCTCCTTATTCAGGGTATGAGCATTCAGAAGCATGATGCACACTTAGTGCAGGGATGAAAGTCATATTTCATTTTTATGAGCAAGGAAGGTGCCATCACTCAGGGAAGGAAGAGGAGGGAGAAATCCTCCTCGGGACAGGGACACTTCGTTACGGATTTGGACGCTGCACAACTCAAACCCAACTGCAATAAAAATGAAAATAAACAGCCGTGAGGAGGTAGCGCTGATGCATGAAAATCCATTAGGAAAATAAAAGAAATAATAAGGTCGTAGATCTTTTCCACTCCAACATCCCTGAACTGAAATTCCTCCAGAAAAGAAAAGGGGAAAAAAAAAAAAAAAAAAA
>VZSE01015520.1:310329-335226 GCA_013398275.1 Promerops cafer
AAAAAAAAAAAAAATCTTTAAAAAGGCAGTTCAGAGCATAACTCACGGGCCGGGGGGAAGGCAAAAACCTGATGGGGTGTGAGGTGATGTCGCCGTCATCCCTCGCTCCCGAGGGAGCGCGGAACGCAGCGGGCAGCGGGAGGGACGCGCTCCCCAGGCTGCGGCAGCGCTGCCCGGGCGGGGGCACCGGCCCGGCCCCCCGGGACTGCCCCGATGCTGGGGACCCCCCCTGGCCCCCCGGCAGGAGCCCGGCTCTCCCCGCTGACCTTAAAGGCGGAATCAATGAAATGGTGTGAGTGCGGAGAGCACAAAGAGCTCCTGTGCTCGGCTCTGCAGATCATAACCAGGGATGGGAAAGTATTTACGGGGCTCTCGGACTGACTGGTCCATCACTACCGAAAAAATAATATTTTTAACCGCAGGGAACCAAGAGTTCATGTAGATTTACAAACGAGGGCTTGCTGGAGAAAGTAACTGTAAGAACATGTGTTAAAAGCGCAGCAGAAAGAATTCCATCGATTTCCATGAGAGGTGGATCGCATCCAGGAAGAATGAGTCAACTTCATTCCTTGGGCAGAGCTCGCCAGGCTGAGGGGAATTACACCAGGCATGCCTTCGGATCACCTCGTGTCCCCCCTCTCCGTGTACTGCTGTCCCACTGACAACCCCTTAAATGTGCTTATGGCTTAGAACGAGGTGGCAATTCTTTTAAAAGCGGCTTTAAACCCCCGCGAAATAATGTTTTGGGAAATGGATTCTCCCCGCGGTGTCGCATCATTTGCAGATAGCTGCTGAGCCCAAAAGCCTCTGGCACACAGGGCAGCACCATCCAAGGAGAACAGGACGGCTCAGAGCTGTGAAAGGTGAAAGGCAAAATTTACACATCCCAGGGATCCGCTCCTCTCTTCTGGCTGCCAAACCCTGCTTCTCCTTCCCCCACAATTTCGGGGTTGCACCGTGCAAGGTTTTGGTTTCATTTGCACGGAGGAGGTGACAACTTGAAGCCACTGCAATGTTTCCCCCAGGGCAGGGGGACTCTGCTCACCCCCCAGGAATGAGCAGAAGGTTGAATTGAGAGAGAAACCTTTCTCCGCTCACAAATGCACATTTATTGGGTTTTTTTTTACAGGTGGAAGAACAAACCATTCGTTCCTTTTAGAGATTTGGGTTGAAACAGCAATGGACAAACGCTGTCAGAGTTCTGCTCTTCACATTCAGACACCCCAAGTTTCACACAGACCCTCCCGTGCTTCATTAGCACAAAAATAACACCCCAAACATCTAGCAGGGAGCTCATCAGGCTTCTCCACCTTGCTGGTGGCTTTTTAGGCCAGAATTTGGCCAAATGAGAGCTTGTGGCAGCCCCACAGGGACGCCACAATTTTGTTGTGAGGCGCAGCCCCTGATAAGCTCATCAATGAATAGTTGAAAACCAAGCTCCGAAGGTGTGGTTAGAAAATGAAATGCAAATATATACAAAATAGCCAGTGGTTCCTGTGGATATAAATGCCTGCCTACCTCATGAGTGCTATTTTCCAGCCAGCTTTCCAAGCAGAGCAGCCCTTGCACTCCTGTATCTACAATTGTGCCATTTATAAGCCAGGAGCCCACCTCGCCCAAGAGCTGGTTCCTGCAGTGACTCATGTTCCACTGGGCTATTCCTGGGAAGATCTGTGCTAAAACAGAGGAAAGAGCAGCATTTTGGGGAAGGAATGGCCCAGCTGGGATAGCACCAGGCACTCTCACTATTCCCTGTCAAAAAACCTGGAAACGCTGCTTTACAGCCTGTGTGAGAGAAAGGCTTTTACAGCTGGCACTCCAATAAAATACTACACTGACACCCGGGTCAAACAAAAGTCTGGATGAATAATTCTGGCTCAGGTTGTGGATGCTGCATCCCTGGAAGTGGCCAAGGCCAGGCTGGATGGAGCTCAGAGCAACCTGGGACAGTGGAAGGTGTCCCTGCCCTGCTCATGGAATGGGATGAGCTTTAAGGTCCCTTCCAACCCAAACCAGTCTGGGATTCCATGCTGGTAGAAGGAAATAAAGTTTCTGACTAAAGGATGATGTGATTTATAAAAAAGCAGCACAACAAGCTGCAAACTCGAAGCCGATTTGATAAGAAGGGACATCTTGTTTTATCAGGCCCCTTAAAATCCTGTTTCATTCATTTCCTGCGCCCACTCTGCTGCTGGAAAAGCAACGTCCACACTCCCTGGTGAAAGAATACAGGAGTAAAACACATTACAGGTGTAAGTAGGTGGCTTTTATCCTCTCTGCAATGACAAAGCTGTGCAGGATGCTTGGGCAGAGCTCCTGCTTGGAGAACAAACCCCCCTTAAAGAGCAGAGAGGGCCCAGGCAGGCACATCCCACCCACCCAAACCCAGCTGTGCTGACAGACACCTCCAGACCTCCTCATGTTCTCATTCTGGATCCCTCCAGTGCCTGACACACATCAGGAGTTGCTTCACTGCCCCTCAGCTGTGGTTTTGCTCCCTTGGTATGGGTGAGATGGGGAAATGGTTTCATTTCCCTGAATTACAAAGTTAAATAGAGTGAACTGAGGAGCTCTGTGAGAAATAATGGGGTGAGATCATCCACACAATGACTTAAATACCTTAAGGGAGCTCCTGTGTGTGACCTGGAGCCACTCTGGCAGTCACACCCTCACCAAGGGGCTGTCACAGGGGTGGCTTCAGTGACCCAGCACGCTCCCCACATGCCCCATCTCCACCCCAGCTCTTCCCCAGGGCTCCCACGGCAGAGTCTCAGATCTCTCACTCCACAAAGGCACAGATTCCTCAATCAATGGCTGGAGCAAGAGCAGCAATCAGCATCTGCCCAACCCCAGACTGGTTTGGGCTGGAAGGGACCTTAAATCCCAACTCATCCCAGCCCTGCCATGGGCAGGGACACCTTCCACTGCCCCAGGATGCTCCAAACCCTGTCCAAGCTGGCCTTGGGCACTTCCAGGTGCTCGGGTGCATTATAGGGGACAGCAGTGCTTCATATGCAGAACACATTTGCTATAAAAGTATCACTAAAAACCTTTTAACTCCTCTCTTAAGCAACCCAGAATGTGACTCAATTTCAGATCACAAAGACACATTTGGAAGGGAAGTTGAGTCATAATCAGTGATTTTGCCACAAAGCTCAGCAGAGGGAACCGTCCAGGCAGTGAAACATTTGATTCTGAAGTGTGTCAGCCACTCAGTATGGGCTGGCAGGGCACAACAAGGGTTAAAGAATGACTGGGAAAATGGAAAAATGGAAAAATTTCAAAATTTCAGCAAGGGAATAAGCTGCCATTGTCCCCTTTTTTAAACAGTGAAGAGTTGCAGCTCTTTTTGAGCAGGCACTGAGCTCTGTGGAAGCCCTGCCAGCACAGCAGGTCAGAATTCTGCTCAATAACCACCTCATCCTTTAACTTTTTCCATTTGGACCTGGTTATCACCACCCACCTCCACCAGGCAAGGGAAAACCATCACTTTCAAGAAAGACACCCAAAATTCTGCATTTGACTATGAATAAATAGAAATCAAGATGTGTTGGCAGCGTTGTCATTCACCAAACAAACCAATTTAACATTTCCCCCTCCCATTAAACACAAACTGATAAGAAATTGTTCATTTTATCACTCAGGTTGTTGGAAGGGCCACAGTTCTGGCCATTTCTCCATTTAGCCATTTTCTCCTGAAAGCCACTGCTCCTACAAGCAGACATTCCACAAGAAAATTCTGGATGCTTCTATATTAATAAAACTCCCAAATTTATCATACATCTGGTACAGATCTCTGGGAAATACAACCTTAGGTATAAAAACTGTCCCAAAGTCACAGAAGAGATGATCTATTAAAGAATAACCAAACCCAGCTCATGTCACCCAAGACCAGAATCACAACTCACATTTTTCAGTGGGTAAATCCAGTATTTTTTTTTGTCATTCACTCAAGTGGCTGCATTTTAGCAAGGGGGGAAAAAAAAAAAAATCTCAATAAAAGAATTTTATTCTGGTAGGATGAGAAAAATGCTAAACATGTTTTTATGGGAGAAACAGAGATAGAGCACTGGCTTGAACACTGAAAATCTCTCATGCCCTGATCTATAAATAAAACTGGTTGGGCTTTTCTTTTGTACTAAATTTAAAGGAAAGTCTTTTCCATGGAGAGTTTTCTTTAAAGCAAACTCTGCCCCAGAAGGACTTTAAGGACGGTGTTTCCAACAAGCAGCATGAATGAATTAAACAATAAATGCAGGCAGAGAGCAGCTGTGGGTTTCTTTAACAGAAGCAGATGAACGTGCAGCTCAAACAGGGCTGGCTTCTCCAGAAAGGACAATTCCTGATGCTTCTCACCCAGTTTGCCACCAGTTTTCCTCCACCCTGTTCTCCAGGACCTCAGCTCAGGTGCCATTTGCCCTCCAGCACCATAAAAAGCTTCCAGGTTGGTGCCAGTGGCCATCAAGCAGAAATTCCGAATTTTGTGGCGCACACAATGTGGAATTATTCAGCTTTTCTGTGAGTTCTCCACAGGGAAAAAAGGAAAAAAGGAGTTCTCCTTGGCAGCTCCAGCAGCAGCACAGAGCACCCAGGGCTCTCTGCTGGGCTGGGCGCTCAGGGAGTCAGGCACAGCTCAGGCTGCAAATCACCACGGCCTCCCTCTCCTCCTCCTCCCAGAGCTCTCCCAGGATCCCACCTGGAGCCACGAGTTCCAAAATAACCCCTCGGAGGGGCAGCAGCAGCGCCAGCAGCAGCCCCATGGCACAAACCCTCTGTCAGCAGAGCCACTCCGGGGACACTGGGGCACTCCAGGAGACCCTGCTGTGCTTTCCAGTGCTCCTTAGCCTGGCACTAATTACTATCTGCTACAGTACCAGCCACTAATTACTGTCACCTGACTTCTCAGACGCTGTCACCTTCATCTCCTGACCCAAATCTGCTGCCCTTGCACCACATTTCACCCCAAACCCGGCAGCCTTCCTGCAGTAATCTGGATTTCCCAAACCACTTTTCTGTATCAGTTTTGGAGTTCCCCTTGCTCCCACTTTCCCTTCCATTTCTTTCCAGTCCTGGCAATTTGTGTCCTTCGCTTTTTCTACAAAGCAAATGGGTTTTCTTTTCCTTTCAAGGGCTGCACCTGCTCCTTCCTTCTTCCTCTGCAGAGATTTCTGCTGGCACGCAGGAATTGGGCGTCCACACCGGGCCCAGCAAACCTGTGGGAGAAGAATAAATTTGGATCAAACCTCCCCCCCAACCCCACCCCAGCCTGACCCCTGTGCTAGCAGAGCAGAGACTCTACAACTCCTAAATTTTGTTCAAACACAGCAAAAAACCACAAACATTGCAGAGGTTCCTGCCAGAACCACCCCGGCCTTTGCTGGTGCTTGTCACCCACAAGTGATTTCCTCAGTATAAACTCCAGTGATGCAGTGCAGGTGCACAAACCAGGGATATAAATTAAGATTTTGATGTGAGAACTCTGACTCTCTCCCCTGGAGCTGAGAACCAGCCTTCAGTTCACCACTCCAAACCAGCTGAAGATCTCAGAGAGGATGGGGAGCCCCCAGCTCGGAGAGGGTGCGGGGAGGGGTCCACAGGCAGAAAACTCCCCCTGACAAAGAAAAGACCAAGAGGAAATCCTCTCACTGTCCAGGGCAGCAGCACACGTGGGTGCAGGGAATTTCTCCGTGGATTTGCCAGTGGTTGAGAAGCAGGAGAGAAAAATTCTGCCTGAGAAGCCTGGGCTAGTGGAAGCTGTACCTGCCCAGGGCAGGGGGGTGCACTGAGGTGGTCTTTAAGCTCCTTTTCAACCCAAACCTTTCCATGACTCCGTGATTCTCCAAGCACACTGGCTGACTGCAGAGGTCCCTGCTGCGTGTCCTGAGAAATTGAGATTTATTCCATGTTGAAACACTCATGTTTCCGTGTTTCCCCACATGTCGGGACAACCCAGCTGATGGAGACTGAGGACAGACAATTAATGGATTGTAGCTGGGCTGCCAATGGTCCTGGGGATATGGAAAGCTCATCCTGGGTCACCCAAATCCCAGCTCCTCCTCCCCTCCCTATGCCTGTGGTGGGAAAGGGAATTGTGGCAGCTTTGGGGACTCTGGGGCAGCTGAGTTACCAGTTATGGATCCCAAAGGGTCTCTATTTCATCCTCATTAATGCTCATTATGTTTCCAGTGCTCAGAATGTTTTGTGAGCACAAAGGCTGAACTTCCTCCTACCTACCCTGGAAATACGTAAACCCTCAGCTCACTCGACCTGCTGGTGTTCCTATTTCCAGGAGAGAGCAGGAACACTGAAAAGAAATTTAAAAAAACCCGCCCCAAACAACAAAACCAAATCTTTCCCAGCAAATTCTGATGCATATGATGTGACATAATGGTGCAAAAACTTCTGGCAAAAATAAAAACAAGCAAAAAACAGGGGTTTTAAATTGCTCTGCTTGGGTTTTGCTGTGGTGGGAGGTTTAATGGGCTGCACTCGGCCTGGGAGTGACACAAAAGCACAGACAGTCACCTCCAGAGTGGCACAGGGATGGCAAAAACGACTGCCAGGGCAAAAATACTTTGAGGTGAGAGCACTGCTTGTGGTGAGAGCAACCAGAAGTGTCTGAGCCCACGGGGCTCTCTGGCCACCAGGAACCTCTGCAGGGCGCCCACGCAGGGGAGGTGGCAGTGAAGAGGTGGCAGGTCCACACTCAGGGAGGGGACGGGGACAGGGACAGGGCCAGGGACAGGGCCAGGGCCAGGGCCAGGGCCAGGGACAGGGCCAGGGCCGGGGACGGGGACAGGGACAGGGCCAGGGACAGGGCCAGGGCCAGGGCCAGGGCCAGGGCCAGGGCCAGGGACAGGGACAGGGACAGGGACAGGGCCTGCTTTCCCTTTTGCCAGGACAATTTGCTGGGCTGTGTTTCCCTGGGCCCTGCCAGGGCAGGTGGCAGCACCCTGAGGCACCAGCACGCTGTGCCCGTGCCTGGGGCTCGGCTGAGGCCTTTTTGGGCCACCTAGAAACAGAGGCCGGGCAAAGTTAAGGGAATAAAAAGCAGTTCTATTTACTGAAGGGCCTTCAGGGACATTTAGGGCAGATGAAGCCCCCCAGGGGCTACACCCAAAAGGGTCAGTGGGTCATGGGTTTGCACACTTTTATAAGTTGGTCCATTTGCATATTGGGGGTTAATCTTCCAATTACAGCTCCAGGTAATGAAGGAATTTACCCCAAGTTTGCTGCCCCCAACTCACTTTTGTTTCCATCTCTCAGGCCCTGAGGCAGTGAGGGGTCCTTGATTGCCAGGCCTGGAGAGGAATTGTTGTGTCTGACCAAAATGGGGAAGCAGCAGCTCACACTGCACATGGATTTAGAGTTACACACTAAAGAACTGCAGGGTTACAAATACATGAAACATAGAAAAGCTAAAATCCTAAGGCACCACGGTGGGTGGCAGGGTTCAGGTGCCACCCCTGCACAGAGGGGCTTTTGGGGGGTTGGCTCCTTCAGCAGGGCCCGAGTGGCCACGGGGAGCTGTGAGCTGGGAAGGGGAGGAAGAAGAGGGGGAAGAATTGAAGATGATGCCCTCTTAAATAAAGCCCCCTTATTCTGGGGGGCTGCTCCCCCTGCAAGGTGCTCCTCAGCAGAGGGCAAGGGGTTTGTCCACCAGAAAAAATTCCTTCTTAGGTGACCACGGTGTCCTTAACAAATTTAATTTGCTTTATTTCCAGGCCATGGTGCAGGGGAGCTGCTCCTGCCGTGGTTTGGGTTTGGAGCATCTCCCCTGAGCACGTTCAGCCCCACACAGCCCCCAGCAATCCGGCCCCTGCAGCACTTTCAGACCCCATGGACATCTCCAGGAGGAATTTCCCCATGGAAAGGGGGCTCAGGCCTTGGCAGGGGCTGCCCAGGGAGGTCTGGAGTGCCCATCCCTGGAGGTGTCCAAGGAAGGGCTGGATGTGGCACTCAGGGCTCTGGGCTGGGGACAAGGTGGGGACTGGCCAAAGGTTGGACTTGGTGGTCTTGGAGATCTGTTCCAACTTTAAATGGCTTTGTGAATCTTTGATTCCATGATTTGTAACCAGAAGTGTGGGTTTTAATGCAGGGGTTTTTTATCCCGTGCTCCTCCTTGCACTTCCTTTCTTCTCCTCTTCCCTCTCCCTTTTCCTAATGAAATCTTTCCATCTTACTAATGGCCGGGGTGGATCTCCAGAGTGTGTTTCTTCCAGGATTTTCTTGTTTGCTGTAGTCTTCAAAATTTTCCAGTTAATTTCCTATTTTCCTGCTCTAAACCCCACTGCCAAAACAAAATCCCTGAAGCAGACTCTAGTAGAGGAACAGAAAATCCCGATTTTTGAGAATGGACATTTGATCCAGACTCTTGTTAATCAGCAGCAATTCACCCCTGCAGAGTGAGCCACGTCCAGCAGTGGCTGACAGCTCCTCCAGGTGAGTTTTTATCTCAGGCAGAAGCATTTCAGTCACTGAAATGGGGAGCACTGAGTCATGTAATTGATGTGGAATTAGTAATCCAAGGGCATTCAGCCAAAAATACAAAGATTGGATTTACAATGGGCTGTTCCATCAGCTTCCTTTAGGGATTGAATTATTAGGAATTAAACAATTGAAATGGATTTATGCCTAGATAAGATAAATGTTGTCTGTCATAACCAAGGAAGGGACAGACACCCCAAAAAAAGTTCCTCACTCCTGGATGGGAATGTTTGAAACCAGAGTGGCTCTGTAATCCCCCGTGGAAAGAATTATTTGGACTTAATGTAATCCCTCAGCAGAGAAATTGGAACCATCACAGACTCCACTGATATTGGAGCTCAAGTGCAGGATGGTGCCAGTTGGAACGGGTTTGGAGTTCGGGAATTCCTCGGGACATGCAAGGGGAAAAAAAATCTGATGTAATTTCATGGATTATTGTTGGGTTTAATCACTTCTGTGGCTTCTGAAGGAACAACCTCACACATTCAGCTGCTCATGACACAGACACTTCCTGTACACATAAACTGGGACTAAAAACCCCTGGAGGTGGGTCAGGCTGGTGGAACTGCTGTTAAATTACTCTGGCAGCCTGATGGTGGGACTGGAGATTTTGGGGGTCTGGCACTGGGAATTAGGGCTGAGTTAATTCTGTTCACTGCTGGGAACTTTCACTTTTAAATGTCCTCAGTAATATTTTTGTTTGTTCACTTCTTCCAACTGTCCAATAACAAAAATAATCTCACTCTGAAAGTAGATTTCATCTTTTCCACATCATTCCAGCACCACCAGTTCTACTGATGTCCACAAAGAAGATTAAACCAGGACCCCAGTCCCAAAAGCTTTTCTTTTCAGTAAATGGAGATGATAAAAGCTCAGCAGCTCCTGTGCAGGTGAAGTGTGTCTCTCTCCCTTATCTTAATCAGGGTTTGAAGATTTTTGCTTTAGTTACAGATGTCAGATGGGATGAACCCAGCTGTTGGTGACTTGCCCTGGAAAGCCTGTGACGAGTCTGGAAATGTAACTCCTGAGCCTGCAAGCTGGAGGTTTTCCAGGCATTCTGGACATGCAGGGATCCATCCCTCCCCTCATAAAGGAACAATGATCTCAGCACTAAAACCCCGCAGCTCTGCGTCCATCCGCTGAAGGCAGTGGCTTCACAGCAGCAGAGCTGGAATCAGCATCTGGCCTGTTGTCTTGGATACCTTCAAAATCCATGATCTCTTCCTCTGGGGGGATGTGCTTCCAGGAAATCCATATTATTTTGGCTGGAAGTCCTTCAGAGGGTGTCATCAGACCACCAGCATGGCTCCCCTGCTCTGCTGTGCTGTGCTGAAATTCTGTTTTCCAAAGGAATCCGGGAGTGAAACAGCTTTGGCAGCGCCTGTATTTCCACTTGGAATTGTCAGGGCAGCAAAGGATCTGAGGGGCTGAATCTTTCCACATCTCCTCAGCTCCCCTGCATTACAAGGGCCCAGGGGTCAGAGCAAGGCTCTGCCATCAGCAGGGTCACACTTGGTCCCAGCTGTCTGGGGAACCTCAGCGGGAGAAACGTTTCCAGCACCACCGAGCTCCCCTCTCTGCTCTCAGGGAGAGATTCCTGGAAAGAGCAAGCAGGAAATTCCCAGAGGCTGCAAGAGCACTGAGGGACAGGGGATGGAGATGGGTGTACTGAACTGGGGTGGGGAGGCTGGGTGTTACTCAAAGCCACTGAGGGCACTTCATCCTCCCAGTCCCCTTCCCTTCATCCTCCCAGTTCCCTTCACTTCATCCTCCCAGTTCCCTTCCCTTCATCCTCCCAGTCCCCTTCACTTCATCCTCCCAGTTTTCTTCATTTCATCCTCCCAATTCCTTCATTTCATCCTCCCAATTCCTTCACTTCATCCTCCCAAATCCTTCATTTTATTCTCCCAATTCCTTCATTTCATTCTCCCAGTTTTCTTCATTTCATCCTCCCAGTTCCTTCATTTCATCCTCCCAGTTCCTTCATTTCATTCTCCCAGTTTTCTTCATTTCATCCTCCCAGTTCCTTCATTTCATCCTCCCAGTTCCTTCATTTCATCCTCCCAGTTCCCTTCACTTCATCCTCCCAATTTTCTTCATTTCATCCTCCCAATTTTCTTCACTTCCTCCTCCCAGCTCCCTTCAAGGCATCCCAGTGCTGTGCCTCAAACCTGACACCCAACAGAGCTGAGAAAGAACAATTTCAGCTCCTTTTTTCCCACCAAAAATCTCAGCCATGACTGACAGCTGTCTCATCATGGTGCTTTTCATTATTTCCATACTGCCACTTGTGGTCACAGCTTTCCCAGCTTCTGATTTGTCTGAGTTTTCTTCCTCTCCTTCCTTTTCCTTGTTTATAAATATCAGACTGAGGACACAGAACAAATCACCTTGCCGGGAATGGTCCTTAAAGACACGGATAATATCCATGCTCTTTGTCCCACATGCTTTTCCATTTAAAATATTTGGCCTGAGAACGTGGGAGGTAAAGAAATTCTATTTGGAGGCCTTTTTAAAACATCTCTTCCATCCCCTGATTTACGCTCTTTGGGACTCATTCTGTGTAAAACATTGAACTGGTTGTACTTTAGATAAAAGAAACATCTCAGGCATTGGTTTTTTGGAGTTTCTCATTCTTTTCTCCCATATATCTTCACAAAATCGAAGTGCCAGAGCCTTTCCTCCTGTTCCTGAGTTCTCTTTCTTTTTTTTAGCAACATTCATAATAACACTTTAATATTCCCCTCCAGTGCTGGGCTCCTGGGTCCCACTTAGTGGTTTTTAATGACATGAAAGCAGCTCAGGGCACCTGTTGAGCAGGGCCTGGTGGTTTAGTTCCAGTCCCAGGTGACGCTGCTCAGTCTCTCCTGTCCTGTCCTGTGTCACCCCTGGGACACACACACTGAGGCAGCTCCAGCAGTAGGTGGGGATGCAGAAAAATCGGAATTAAATCATAGAATCACAGAGCCAGGATATGCTGAGCTGGGAGGGACCCACAGGATCACCCAGCTCAGCTCCTGGCCCTGCCCAGACCCCCCAACACCCCCCACCCTGGGCACCCCTGGCAGCGCTGTCCAAACTCTCCTGGAGCTCTGGCAGCCTCGGGGCCGTGCCCATTCCCTGGGCAGCCTGGGCAGTGCCAGCACCCTCTGGGGAAGAACCTTTCCCAAAATCCAACCTAAACCCCCCTGGCCCAGCTCCAGCCGTTCCCCAGCTCTGTCCCTGTCACCAGGAGCACAGAAGGAGGGAATTTTGGAGAGTACCCCTGGCTCTGCTGAAACCTTCAGCCAGGTGGTTCTTCCCACCTGTCTCTGCTCCCCTTTGGCACACCAGGATCACTTCATTCCCTCTTCCCTGTGAGGGCTCCACGGGAGGTTCTGCAGGGCAAGAAGGGTGGAGACACCTCGGGGTGTTCCCAGTGTGCTCCCTCCTCCCCGTGGAGCTGCTCAGCCCCGCTAGCCCCTGGGAGATTTTCCCTGCCAGTTCCTTACTGAAGTGACACTAAGGGTTAGTTCACTTTATTTTTGTCCCAGGATCTCGAGGTGAATATCCATTCCACTTAGCTCAGACACTGTGGCTGCGGTGTCACTGTGTTGTCACATCAGGTGCCAATCACCTGCACCGCTGCCCGACACGTCCTGCACGCTGCACATCTGCACACCCCGGGGGGAATTCTGCAGCCCAGTGCCTGTCAACATGCAGCATATGGACCAATCTTCCAGCAAACTTCTTTGAAAGTAGTTACCAAGTGTGAAACATCACTCCCACTAAGGCAGAGGGGTGACGAGGGGGTGCAAACCCTGCTGGGAGAGCTCTCCTGGCCGTGTCCGTGCCCAGTGTGGCAGGGGACAGCACGGGGACAGCCCTGCCACACACACCCTGGGTGCTCTGAGCAGCCCAGCTGCTGCCAGCTGGTCCTGCAGCCACGGACCCAGCGCCCCCAGAGAAACCAGAATCAGTTCAGGCACCTCATCCCAGGACGTCTGCGGGTGAACTGGTTTGGAATTAATCGAGTCCAACAAGGCAGTGAAAACCCCAGGAACGTGTTGGGCTGGAAAGGGCTGCAGCCCTGGGGATGGGAGGACAATGCATATTTTACACCGTGAATTTTTTATTAAGGGCTGGGGTGGTTTTTTTATTTTTTTATTATTGAATATGAATATTTTACACGTCCGAGTTCAGAACAATGCTTTTTTTGGCTGGCTCTGCACTTTTCATGGTTGTGTACCCTTGCATTGCATAACTGAGAGAGATCCATTTACACACAGGGGGAAAGGGGACTAATGAATCTCAGCAAAGCTAACTTTACTGTGTGTGAAAAAACAGCACTCTGAAGTTTTCCAAATAAAAAAAAAAAAAATACATACATAAAATCTTTGCATGGAATGGCTTAATAAAATGTGTGTGGGTGTGTGTGGGTGCACGTGTGGCTCTGGGGGTAACGACTGCATGGCCTCTCTCACCCTGAGGAGCTGCAGCCTGCTCCAGGCAGGGACATCTCCACCTGGACAAGCTCTGGAATGTTCTCTCATTCCCTGTCTCAACCCCCTCACACTTAGGGACTCACCTGGGTGTTTCCAAAGTGGGAGAAATGGAGCCAGACCTGCAAATTGCTGGGTAAATCATGGGATGGAGGTGCTCATGCTCAGTGCTGGGCTGGTGTTTTCCTGCTCCTTATCCTTCCTGGCCACTTCCAGGTGCTCCAGATGTTGTTTGACACCAGATCTGCTGGACAGCCCTGCACTGCAGCCCTGTCCCTGCTCCTGACCCATCCCTGGGGACATCCAAGGACGAGGCTCCGAGCCCTGGTCTGGTAGAAGACGTCAGGGAGGTTGGGCTAGATGGGCTTTAGAGGTCCCTTCCAAGCCAAACCATTCCCTGAGGAATGGCTGAGGGAGCTGGGGGTGTTCAGCCTGGAGAAAAGGAGACTCAGAGGTGCCCTCCTCACTCTCTGCAGCTCCCTGAAAGGTGGCTGTGCTCAGGGGGGTTGGTCTCTGTCTCCAGGCAGCACTGACAGAACCAGAGGACTCAGCCTTGAGCTGCACCAAGGGAAATCCAGGCTGGGTATTGGGAAAAAGTTTAACAGAAAGGGAGATAAAGCACTGGGATGCTCTGCCTGGGGAGGTGCTGCAGTCACCATCCCTGGGTGTGGTTAACACAGACTGGATGTGGCACTCGGGGCCGTGGTTTGGTTGAGGTGTTGGGGTTGGGTTGGACTCAATGATCTTGGAGATCTCTTCCAACCCAGTGATTCTGTGATCCTGTGATTCTGTGATCCTGTGGTTCTGGGATTCTGTGATCCTGTGATTCTGGGATTCTGTGATCCTGTGGTTCTGTGATTCTGTGATTCTGATTCAATGATCCTTAGGCATCTCTGGGTTTTGGGACAGCTACTGCTGCATTTCCAAGGAGCTTTGACCACGGCCACACTCCCACCAGGAGCTGCTGGATCTGCCAGGGCCAGGCTGCCTGGAATCCCCCCACTCTGACCATGGATGGGGAAGAAACACCCGGTTTGTCCAGATAATTCTGACAGCCTGATCTTGCCTGCTGGGCCTGTTCCGGGCTCTCTGAGCATCACTCAGGTAACAAAGATGCTCCTTCCCCAATTTCCCCTGTGCCCCTTTGGAGGAGTCACCCTTGGCATCTGTATCCAGCTGATTTGGGGACAAATTGTCCATCACCATCTTCCTTGGGACCTGCAGGGCAGAGCAAGAGCACCTTCCAGCGTGGATGAGGGACAGGAGACTGGGATAACCAAGATGGGAATGGCGTGTTTGAATCCAGGGGTTTGACTGTGAGTGTGGTAACAGGGACAGCACTGGGGCTCTCTGCAGAGCCTGCAACCAAAACCAGGCAGGGTGACAAGAACCACATTGTCTGGGGAAATCACTGAGCATTGTCCTGGGCTGACATCACCGAGCTCCAAGAAAGCCTTCAGATTCACGGGGAATGGGCAAAGTGCAAAATGATGAATTGTTTGACATTTAAAAGAAAACAGAGCTGCTGCTGGATTGAAACTTAAATGAGACTTGGGGAGGGAGGGGAGGAGGGAGGGAAAAAATGACCAGATTTTGCTGGGATAAAGTTAATTTTCTTCCTGGTAGCT
The DNA here is from genome assembly GCA_013398275.1 of Promerops cafer. Classification (NCBI taxonomy): domain Eukaryota; kingdom Metazoa; phylum Chordata; class Aves; order Passeriformes; family Nectariniidae; genus Promerops; species Promerops cafer. The sequence continues at coordinate 324,926 of VZSE01015520.1, forward strand.
GGTGTGGGGCTGTTTGGGATTTGTGCTGGGGGCAGTGTGGGCAACAATGGGATGTTTTCATTAATGCTTGCACAGAGCCAAGGCTTTCCTTGCTCCTCACCCACCAGGAGTGGATGGGGATGCACAAGGAGCTGGGAGGGGACACAGCCAGGACAGGTGACCCCAAGTGACCCAAGGGATATTCCAGACCTTGTGGCATCATGCTCAGCATAGAGAGCTGGGGGAGAAGGAGGAAAAGGGGGAGATCTGGAGTGACGGCGTTTGGCTCCCACTCTTTAATCCTCATAACCAGTCCTCTGCTCACCAGACTGGTGATGCTTTCCTGGGATCAGAGAGATCCCAGGAGTCTACAGAATCCCAGGATCATTGGGGTTGGAAGGGCCCTCTGGAGATCATCCAAGGCTGGGTCACCTGGAGCAGGTGGCACAGGAACACGTCCAGGTGGGTTTGGAATGTTTCCAGAGAGGGACACTCCACACCCTGCCTGGACAAATTCACATTTTAAATCCTCCACGCATCCACAGCACAGGTGGGAATACATCAGAGGAAGGACTCCTGCACCTCCTTTCCTGTGGTGTGGGAGCTGAGGGAATCAAGTCCCAAATGATTGAGACCTCAGCCCGTTCAAAACAGAACTGAAATAAAAGCGAGGGAATGAATTCCCAGTGCCCTGTGAGGCCATGGCAGCACAAGGTGACCAGGAGGCTGAAACGGAGTCAGGGAACGTGTGCCAAGTTCTGCTATCTCGTGCTGTGCCCTTGAGCAAAGTCGTGCCTGGGAGGGGAATGGAAACAGCCAGGCCAGCCCCGGGAGTGCTGCAGACCAGTAATGATGGGCTGTTGAGGGATTTTCGGCTGGGAGGAGCTGACCTGGGTCCCTGGATGTAAAATGAGTTTGGTATCAATGGATCCATCTCGGATTACATCAGCAATGCTCTGTGAGGGTGAAATCTCACTAAAAGCATTCACAGAGCTCTCTGGGTGTCACTGTGAACACAGGTGAACCCCTTCCCTTCCCTTCCCTTCCCTTCCCTTCCCTTCCCTTCCCTTCCCTTNGCCAGGAGCTGTAAAAGGACTTTCAGCCCTGGTTGCTGCCATCCCCTTCCCTTCCCTTCCCTTCCCTTCCCTTCCCCCATTTTCCTCTGTTTTCCAGAATTTTATTATTTTTATTTCACATCAGATTTTTTTGGTGCTTTTCTAAAAATTTTATTTGCCTTAGATTAAACACTCCAGCCACTGCCAATCCCTCCCCATACAAAACTCAGGGAGCTGTGAAATATTTAAACTGCCCCCAGCTGTCCCTCGTTTGTTCCCCTTTTGCAGGGGACTGCTCACAGGTGACAGCCCAGACTGGAGGAGAGATCCAAGATCGCTGATCCTGATTCCAGATCGGGTGGGATAACGTGGATCTCAGCTTTGGGGAGCCTCTGGAACAGGAAAGCCTTGTGGTTTCCCCCAACTCTGCTTTATCCTGGGGGAAAATGGGTTTGGTGGGGTTTGTGGAGTTGTCCTAAATCCCCTGGCCAGGTCCTCCCAGCCCATTTGATTTTCCCCCGAGCCCTACCGAGGCTGGCTGAGCCCAGCGTGGCCGCGCCTCCTCCAGAGCCCTGGAAATGCCCTGCAGGAAAGGAAAAGAGCCCCGGGGTCCCGGCCAGGGCGGCGGGAGGAGGTGGCAGGTGACTGCTCGGTCCCAAGGCAGCAGAGGGCATCCATGAGTTTGGAGCTCCATCCCCGGAGCGGCAGGAGCCCGGGGGCCGAGTGATGAACGAGGCAGATTTCAGCTCCTTTCCTGAGCAGATTCACCGAGTTCTCCGGTGTGTCTTCAGGGCATTCCCCCCAGTGCTTCCTGAACAATTTACAGATCACAGGGCCCAGCAGAAATTCGGATGTGATTTCCCTTGCCTGCCTGGAAGCAGCACACAGATGTGGCAGGTGTGGATAAAGATCCCTGCAAACACATAACTTTCAAATTATTTAATCGGATTGAAATTTAATTGCTAAAAATTCACACCTTTCCTAGCAATTCCTTCGTTCACTTAGCCAGGATATTTACACTAGTGGAATCATTTATAAACACTGAGCATTGCAGGGCAGATTTGCTTAATAATTTCAGCAAAATTTTCAGGATCATCACTTTGCCCAGCACTTGGCGATAAGGCAGAGAGATTAACACTTCCTCCAATATATTCAGCTTTTCCCAAAGACGATTGATGCCAGCTTGGGATTGATCCCTCAGACCCCTGCCATTAAATATTTCTTGAGGAGACCTCTAAGAACAACCTCAGGTACCTCTTACCTCGTGCTCTCTAATTCAGCAATTTTAATGACCATTATGATCTAAATTTAGCCTCCCACGGTCCTGATGTTGGATTCCTGGTGAAACCCCAGAGATGGACAAACAGAGGCGATGTTTTATGGGATGTGCCCCAGCAGATCCCACAGGGAGGCTGCCAAGGGCACAGAGAGCACCTCGCAGGTGATGCTGTAACAGCCACACCAACTCATTCTGCGAGCAGAAACAGCCCTGGAGGTCCAGCACCCTCTGAGCTCCTGCAGGAGATCCCCAGGGCTGTGGGAAGGCTCAGCAGCCCCCTGAGCCCCCTGGCTCCCCCTTCTCTTCCCAGTCCCTGGCAGTTTACAGGGCGTGGCACAGAGCCAGGCCCCGCGGGCACGGTGAGGAGGGGGCTCCTCCCCAAGTGTTTAAAAGTCTGACAAAGTGTTTGCAGTTCTAGCAGGGATCAACACGTTCCTAGAATTAAACCCAACATCTTGGATGGCAATAATGCTCCCCAACAAGGGCTCTTTCTTCAGCCCAATGCACAAGGGACCTTTCTTTAGTAAGCTATAAAATCACTTACTATAAATCAATTATTTTTTGTACTGATTTATTAACTGCTCTCCAGCTGGTCAGATTGGCACTTAAAAAAAAAAGAAAAAGAAAAGAAAAAAAAAGAAAATAAAAAAACCTCTTGGATGGTTCTACTGAAATTTTCAAAAGGATTTTTCTCTGGGGCACTGCTGGTCCAAGCTCATTATGGTCTCCCCTGGTAGTCTCCATATTCCTAAATGCTCTTCAGCTGCCAAGCATGGAAGCACCAACCCACACGGAGCACATCCAGCCTCGGGGTGAAACAGCCTCCACGTGAGCTGTGCTGGGAGCTCCTGCCTGGAGCTCCTTCAGAAGCCTCTCTGAAAACTTGGAGAGGAGTGAACCTGCCCAACAGGGGCACATTTCTGAGGATGTTGGGCTGGACATGCTCCCAACACTTGGTGATGCTCCAGAGGACCATCCTCCCAACCCCTGGCTCTGGGATTTCTGCCTCCCTGTGTGTGTTTCAGGAGCTTGGAATAGCTGCTCTGCTGCCTTCACAGCCCATCCATCAGGGAGAATGTCCTCACAACTCCATTTTTCTGGCTTTTCCTGCAAGTTTTGGCTGGGATCTGAAGCAACATAGCACAGTTTCTGCTGCATGTGCCTGGCAATTTCCCTCTGCTGCGCTGATGCAGTGCCCGGTGTTTGGGCACTCACCAGGTGTTTGGTGACACCTGTGCCTGAAATCCAGGCTGGCAGTGCCACCCGACAGGTGATGGCCTTGGCAGGGACCGTATGGTGGCCCAGGACCAGCCTGGCCTGGGCAATTTCAAACTTCATCTCAGCCATTTCTTCTTCGGGGCCCGCAGGATTGATGGCCTCCAGTCAGCACTCGGCTTCCTTGTCCCCACAGACACATCCAAACCTTCTCCATGCCCACCCCAGGATGCCACTGCCCCAGTTTCCATCGGGAAAGGAAAAGACAGAACATCCCTTTAGGCCTGGGCTCCTTTCCCAGTCCAGCTGTCCCCATGGCTCGCTCCAAACCTGACAGGTCTGCATCTGGAGAATCCCCAACCAGCAGAAATGACCCACGAGAGAGACCAGCTGGCCTCAGTGTCCAGAGCCAATGGCTGAGCTCACGGGGCAGATTCCTGACCCCACAGAGCCGGACACCCTGCGTGGGAATGGTGGTGACCCACGCTGGCTCCTGGTGCAGAGCTAAGGCAGAACCTTCCAGATCCTCCAGTCACAAACAGGAATCATTCCACTGAGCTCCCAGTACCCTGTGATCCCAATCTTCTGTGATCCCACTCCTCCAAGATTCCAGTTTCCCATGTGCCCAGTCCCCTGCGATCCCAGTCCTCTGTGATCCAGTCCTCCCTGATCCCAATCCTCTGTGCTCCTAATCCTCCCTAATCCCAGTCCTCCGTGATCCCAGTGCCCCATGCTCCCAGTCCTTTGTGATTCCAGTCCTCCAAAATCCCAGTCTCCTGTGATCTGTCTCCAAGATCCCAGTCCTCTGTGCTCCCAGTCCTGTGATCCAAGACCTGTGCTCCCAGTCCTTTGTGACCCCAGTCGTCCAAGATCCCACTCCCCTGTGCTACTAATCCTCCATGATCCCAGTTTCCCGTTCTCCCAGTTCCCTGTGATCCCAGTTCCCCGTTCTCCCAGTTCCCTGTGATCCCAGTTCCCTGTGCTCCCAGTTCCCCGTGATGCCAGTTCCCCGCTCTCCCAGTTCCCGTGCTCCCATTTCCCAGTTCTCCCAGTTCCCCGCTCTCCCATTTCCCAGTGCTCCCAGTTCCCAGTTCTCCCATTTCCCAGTTCTCCCGGTCCCAGTGCTCCCAGTTCCCAGTATTCCCAGTTCCCCGCTCTCCCATTTCCCAGTGCTCCCAGTTCCCAGTTCTCCCATTTCCCAGTTCTCCCGGTTCCCAAGAGAGATGAAAACTGCTCTCCCGGTTCCCAGTTCTCCCAGTTCCCACTCTCCCATTTCCCAGTTCTCCCATTTCCCAGTTCTCCCGGTTCCCGCTCTCCCGGTTCCCTGCTCTCCCGGTTCCCAGTTCTCCCAGTTCCCACTCTCCTGGTTCCCAGTTCTCCCAGTTCCCACTCTCCCAGTTCTCCCATTTCCCAGTTCTCCCAGTTCCCAGTTCTCCCAGTTCCCACTCTCCCAGTTCTCCCAGTTCCCAGTTCTCCCAGTTCCCGCTCTCCCAGTCCCCGCTCTCCCAGTTCCCTGCTCTCCCAGTTCCCACTCTCCCATTTCCCAGTTCTCCCATTTCCCAGTTCTCCCGGTTCCCGCTCTCCCAGTTCCCAGTATTCCCAGTTCCCCGCTCTCCCATTTCCCAGTGCTCCCAGTTCCCAGCTCTCCCATTTCCCAGTGCTCCCAGTTCCCAGTTCTCCCATTTCCCAGTTCTCCCAGTTCCCACTCTCCCATTTCCCAGTTCTCCCATTTCCCAGTTCTCCCGGTTCCCGCTCTCCCAGTTCCCAGTATTCCCAGTTCCCCGCTCTCCCATTTCCCAGTGCTCCCAGTTCCCAGCTCTCCCATTTCCCAGTGCTCCCAGTTCCCAGTTCTCCCATTTCCCAGTTCTCCCAGTTCCCACTCTCCCATTTCCCAGTTCTCCCATTTCCCAGTTCTCCCGGTTCCCGCTCTCCCAGTTCCCAGTATTCCCAGTTCCCCGCTCTCCCATTTCCCAGTGCTCCCAGTTCCCAGCTCTCCCATTTCCCAGTGCTCCCAGTTCCCAGTTCTCCCATTTCCCAGTTCTCCCAGTTCCCACTCTCCCATTTCCCAGTTCTCCCATTTCCCAGTTCTCCCGGTTCCCGCTCTCCCAGTTCCCAGTATTCCCAGTTCCCCGCTCTCCCATTTCCCAGTGCTCCCAGTTCCCAGTTCTCCCATTTCCCAGTGCTCCCAGTTCCCACTCTCCCATTTCCCAGTTCTCCCATTTCCCAGTTCTCCCGGTTCCCGCTCTCCCGGTTCCCGTGCTCCCAGGGCTGCCGGCTGGAAGCGAGGCGGGGCGTTCTCTCTTCCCAGATAAATCACAGCCGGGAGCCGATGGATCTCTCCAGCCCCCGAGGCTCAGGGGAGAGGGCGTTGCAGCAACTGCGTTTGCACTGATTTATATTTGGACTCTCTTTGGGCTTTTGCTGCCTTTCGAAAGGAAATGGTTTTAATGAGGTCAAAATAATGCTCAGAATCCAAACCCCAAATATTTCAGAGACCTCAGAGGGAGGGATCCCCCAGTGGAGAGGGTGCTGCTCCCACAGGACTCAGGTCCTGCATCCCTGCACACCTGGGAACTCTGGGAGGGAAGAGAGATGAAAACCAATGGGATTTTTCCATCGTGCCTCTGGCCTAAATGAGGTTCTTCAAATATTTCCAAGAGTTGGTGAAGTTCAGGACCATTTTTTCTCCTTCTAAATATTAACCGAGTCACTAGTTTGCTTGTCTGAATAATGTCCGTGTTGGAGTCAGACCTTTTCCAACTGATCCTTTATGGGAAACTCCTAAAAATTATTTTTAAATAGTTAGAAGTAACTTTGGCACTATTATGGCATTCTAGAATATTTTTCCCTTTCCTTGTTGCCTCACTTAAACACTAATTTTTGATAAAATCATGAAACCGTGAAATAATTTCATTTTGCTGCAAGAGAAGCAAAACTCCCAAAGAAGGAAATCTCTATAGCTTTAAAATCCAATCAGATCTGACAATTCAAATCCGTTTACTGAGGAAATTTCCTTTAAAAAAATAAATAAATTACTCTCTACCTTCAGCTTAAATCCATGGCTGCTGGAGTTTAATTGCTTCTCCTTGTGGCCCTGAAACCAGGGCAGCTTCAAAGCCAGGGTGGCTTGTATTAAATTTAATTACCCTTTCCTGCAGCTCGCATGCAAAGGTGCTGCAGTGACTCCAGGAAGGCGCTGATGAATCAGGGGCAGATTCCAAACAAAAAATCTGGATTAAACAGCAATTCCAGCGCAAGCAAAGGCTGCCTGTGTGCAGAGATGTTTGTACCCCGGGTAAATTCCTGACACACGGGACCAGGGGTGGTCCCTGTGGGTGTTATTTCCATTCTGCTTCGGCTCTGACACGTGTTAGGTGTCAGCAATGCCCCCAGTCCCCTCCAGAGCCGTGTACATCCAGCCTGGCTTCTCCCCCTCTTCTATTAATGCCAACAGGTGCCCTCAGCATTTCAAAGGTTGCTCCAAACATCCCCCAAGAAGCCCCTTTTAATCCTGCCTGGCCTGCACATGGAGCACCCCGCTGTCAACATGAGGTTCAGGATTAAAACAAGGGAATCTTGACTGCCGTGATTAAACCTGGACACGGGAATGCTCATCTGTTCCCTCAGAGTGGTTCTGTCACCTTAAAAAAGGACATGTGTGAATTAATTTGGGCGCTGCGGGCTTTGCAATGAGGGGGATGGCTCTTTGTGTGTTTAGCTCCAGCGCAGCAAATTGGATTTGTGGGTGAGACATCAAAGCCACCCTGTGCTCACCTGGCTCGTGCTGACATGACAGGATCTCCTTTGGGAGTGGAGGTGTCTCATGTTCTGGGAGCTCTGGAGAGCCTCAAGAGGACACGGCCTTAAGCTGCACCAAGGGAGATTTAGGTTGGATGCTCGGAGGAAGTTTTTTGCTGAAAGAGTGATGAAGTACTGGAATCACCTGCCCAGGGAGGTGGTGGTGGTTTTGAAACACGTCCCTGGGTGTGTTTAAAGAAAGATTGGAAGTGGCACTGAGTGCTGTGGTTTGGCTGGGGTGTTAGGGCACGGGTTGGACTCGGTGATCTTGGAGGTCTCTCCAGCCTGGTGGTTCTGTGATTCTGTGAGACACCAGAGGAACAGGAGTGAGAGGAGCAAATCCACCCCTCATGGGCCACTGGCTCCTCTGCAGCTCCTCCTGAGGGACAGCTCTGATCCCTGCTCTGCGACAGGGACAGAGCCAGGGAACGGCTGGAGCCAGGCCAGGGGGGGGTAGGTTGGATTTTGGGAAAGGTTCTTCCCCAGGGGGCGCTGGCACTGCCCAGGCTGCCCAGGAATGGGCACGGCCCCAAGAGCTCCAGGAGCCTTTGGACACCCCTTCCAGGTGACGCCTGGAGATGCCCAGGGTGGGTTTTGGGGTGTCTGTGCAGGGCCAGCAGCTGGACTGGCTGATCCTGCGGGTCCCTCCCTGCTCAGGATATTCCATGATTCCACCATGCCTTGCCTGGGTGGCTCCCAGTGTCGGGGTGGAACATGAACTCGAAGCTGAGAGGCACCTTGGGGATGCACAGAGGACCCTGCACACTCCACGGGAAGGTGGGAATGCACAGGAATAGCCCAATTCCCACCCCATCCCACGCATGGACGAGCTGTGTCCCCAGCCAGCCCGCGGGGACAGCTCCCAGACTGTAGCACGGCTGCAGACACTGCCCGAATCCGTGACTCCTGCTGGGACAGGGCCTGCGAATCAGTCAGGCTGTGCCTGTCTGGAGAAACAAACCCTGCTCCAAGGGTTCAGCCTGGGAAACCAGCCCCAGCAGGTGGGAGAGCCAAAGCAGCAGGGCAGGGTGGGAGGGGAGGCAGACAGAAAGAAATCAGGGGCTGGGAGCTGGTGGGCAGCAATAATCACCCTCACAGATGCTTAGCTCTAACAGCCTGACAAGATTCCTTTCTTCACAGAGGAGCTGTTTGATTGCCTCCATGCTTGTTTCCATCCCAAATCCGCCCCTTGCAACGTCTTTGTGACACTCCAAACATCCACAGAGCTCTTTGAAGTCGAATTTTAATGTGTTTATTGACACCAGTTATGATATTTCAAAACACATGGGCTACAAATTGTTACCATGCACTGCGAGTGTTTACAGTAATCCCTGTATTAAAACAAACTCAGCCTTTCCTCATGATTTTATATCTTCTTACTGACTCACTTGCCTGTGTTTATTTAAACTCCTGTTGGGTTTTTTTTTTTAATATTCAACACTTCTGAAACATTAAAAAAAACCACCCGACCCTATCTGCAGATCTCAGATAATTTTGGAAAGTTTTACTTTCATTTTCATGGACGCCACATAGCCCAAATTTCCCTGTGGAATTTTCACTGCATGAAAGAGAAATGGTTTAAAACTCTCTGGTTTTAGTGTCTACTGCTGAGAGTGATGTCTTAGAAGAATCCCTGCAGAGCCAAGGCTCCTCATCCTGCTCCATGTTCCTTGGAGCACCAAAGTTCCTCGCAAGGAGCAGGACCCACTCCCATGACTGCCCCCAGAGATTCCCTCTGCAAAAGAAAACCCAAAAAACCCCATTAATTGTGGCAGGAACAACAGCACTGGGAAAAAGAGCAAAATCAATGTTTGCTAAATGAAAAAAAAAAACTAAATTAAGGGAAATATATTTCCTTAATAACTCCTAAAAGATAGGGAGGAAGGGATATGAAATTTGCAAACAAATTATAAAATGGAAATAAGGTTACAGGCATTGTTCTTTAAAAGGAAACTTCAATTTCTGCCTGGCTAAATTGGAGCAGCTCTGGGGACTCCTCCTTGCTCTCCTTGTCTTGAGGCTCCCAAAGTTCAGCAGTATCTCTGGGGGTGGCTGGATTTAATGGTATCCTCTAAAATGTAACAAAACCTGTGAGTGATGAACAACTGGGGAGGTGCAGAACCCATTGGGATTCAAACTGAATTCAATTATTCGGAATTGAGGATCAGAGAACTACTCAGAGCTCACAGGTTATTTTTTTTTCCATGCTGGAGAAAAGCAGGCAGGATCTAGACACAGGAAGTGATGTAAAGTGTGCCTCAACAAAAATCTTAGAGGAAAATTGATATATTTAGGGTAATAGTCTTGATTGTTTGAAAAGGAAGAGGAGTCCTGGAACATACTTATATTTTTTAATTGTCTGAATGTGCTGAATCAGGTTAAATGACTTCACTAACCTGGGATCCAAGCACTTACCCACAAATTAACAAATTTCCTGGGAAATGGAAAAATTGAGGCCTTGGGAAATAACTCTGCAGTTCTGTGATGCTGCAGGGACCACCCCGAAACCTCTGGAATCACCTCCCAAATCATCTCCTGCATCTCCAAAGGGGAATTCCAGGCTGCACCTGGTCCCTCTCAGCATTTGACAGGAAAAGTAAAGGAGAGCAGCATCTTATCATCCTGCACGGAGCAGTCTGGGGTGAACAAGTGGCACAAAGATGTCCCCAACATCTGCACCCAGCTGTGCCAGCCCCTCCCTGCCACACACACAGCTCCGGGGCCCTGCAGGTAAAAGAGATCAGAGTTCCTGGCAGTTTTAAGGCTGCGTGATGGTGAAACAGGGAAAAGCAGGGCTCTTAGTTCAGCACTGAAGAGGCGCTGAGCTGCTCTGGAATCTCGCTGCTGCCTTCCTCAGCCCAGCGCCGAGCGTGTTCCGGGGGCTGCGGGGCCAGGGCTCGAGAGCAGATGGCTCAGGGCAGGGGGTGAGCGAGGGAAGGGACAAGTGGAAAGCATTCCCCCATTCCCCCATCCCC